>KE525044.1:135104-148180 GCA_000441895.2 Anopheles sinensis | reverse complement strand
ATTTGAGTGAGGAAAATGGTCCATTTTACAAAGTTTCTTTTTTTAATTCTGTTGGTTCAGTGTTTTTCGACAAGCTGTTAGAGTACTTTCACCGCTACGGAACGGTAGTGAAGCTCGATCTGCTCAGCAAATGTTGGATCATATTTTCTTCCCCAAACGATATTGAGGTAAGTACCTGAAGGACCTAGGTGGGGGTGTTTTCTCTTATCTCTAATTTCCAAACTAATGTCAAATTGTGAGCACTTATGTACAGTAAAAAATACTAAAATCCAGAAAACATTCGGATATTTTGTGCAAAGAAGATTGGTTGTAAAAATTCTGATGTTTTCAAATCAAATAAATTCGCCAACTGAACAAAGAGATTCTTCATCTTCTATTTCTTCCTGTTCTGCAGCAAATAATTTCATCGAACCAATTCAACCGCAAATCGCTGGACTACGAGACGCTACAGGAGTGGCTCGGCAACGGTATTCTGCTCGATCACGGTTCCAGCTGGTTCGCCAATAGGCGCGCTCTGACTGGGGCGTTCCACTTCAAGATACTAGACAGCTATGTACCGGTGTTTGAAGAGCAGGCGGACGTGCTGGTACGCAATCTGCTCGCCAGCTGTGGCAAGCCGGTGGACATCTTCGCCCTAGCGAAACTCTACACGCTTGACGTCATTCTGGAGACTTCAATGGGCGTACGGTGCCGAGCGCAGCTGGAAGACTCCGACTATGTGCGCGCTGTTTCAAAGTAAGGCTCAGTGCTGTACCGTGTGTGGTTACGTTCTACTGCACTGAACATTTGCATCTTTGAAGTTCGCACTTCAACTAATGTGCGAAACGCATATTATCCGCCGCAATTAATCGGTGACACACCCTCATCGTTATATGACATCGATATTCTAGCATCATCCATGTGCTGTTGAGGCGTTTAGAACAGCTCTATCATATGCCTTTCGAGTTGGTAATAGTTAGCGGGGGTCAGCCGCAGTAAAACGCTTAATTAATTGCTAATTAAAGCTTAAGGTATTAACATTCCATTTTGTGTGTTCTCACCTTCACGTTACATTTCATCTCTAGCCTTTCTCGCATCACCTTTTGGCGTATGTACAACGCCATGGGTTACTCTGATTGGACCTTTCGTTTAACGAAACATTACAAGACCTACCAGGAGGCACTCCGAATCAATCGAGAGTTCACAACGTCCGTCATCAAGGAACGCCGGGCGGAGGTGCTCGCTGGCAAGGGAGTAGAGAGCTCGCCAGAGGATCAAAAAAGACGTCTTTCGTTGCTGGACATACTGTTGCGCTCCGATCTTACCGGGCGCCAGTTTACCGACCACGAGGTGTACAGTCAGGTGAACAATTTTATGTTCGCGGTAAGTTGCACGCATTGGGTTCCAAACGCTGGTTTGTTGTTAATTTACCCCATCATTTGACTCCTTTTTGAAAACGATAAAAAATAAAATAAATCAACCATAGGGCCACGATACGACGTCCAGCGCCATCACGTTCATCCTGTACGCTTGTGCCAAATTCCCGGAAGTTCAGCAGCGAGTGTACGAAGAAATTTGCTCCGCTGTGCCACACGATCAGCCGCTTACACAGCAGCACATTAACGAACTAAAATACCTGGACCTGGTGATCAAGGAGTCGCTACGGATGTTCCCACCGGTGCCATACTTTTCACGCACGGTCGAACGAAACACCACGTTCAACGGCATCGAGCTGGCAAAGGGTACGGCCATCACCTTCGGCGCCTACATGATGCACAACAATCCGGAGTACTTTCCCGAGCCGCACCTATTCCGACCGGAGCGGTTCGAAGATGGTGCGACGAAGCGACATCCCTTCGTCTACATTCCGTTCAGTGCTGGGAGCCGAAATTGCATAGGTACGAAACTTCTACCTTACTAAACTGAAAACAGAACTTTTATTCATTCTTGGTTCTCATTTCTTTAGGTCAAAAGTTTGCCCTGAACGAGCTTAAGACGGTCCTGTCGAAGACTTTGCGCTGCTGTAAAGTAGAGCTACCGGATCCCAACTTTGTGCCCAAGATGAGGCTAGAGCTCATCCTAAAGCCAGCCGATGGAATGCCGCTTCGTTTTGTTCCACGGTGTTAGTTAGGAGTCGTGACAGGTGGTTCAGGAGTTTGACGTTATTCAATTATTAATAACTTCTTCGCACAGGTGACAGTGACAATAGTAGTAATAAGGGTCTATAGAGGCTTTGAGGCGTTTGGCCTGTTTCGCCTCTTCGATGTAACTGGGACAAATGTTACACAGAAAACGATAAGGGCAAAATAACATTAAAGAGTATATTTTTAAAGTAATACAATTTTTTATTGTACGTTCGAATTGCATTAATTTTATTTGGCTCAATTTGCATATTACATTTGATATGAACTGGTAGCGCCTGTGGTAAAACAAACTGAAATCTTAATGTGTGGAATGTAAGTTATAGGACAGTGTAATTGCTTTTCATTATTGCTTAAATTCCTCAAACACTCTACTGTTTACTTTCTTCGTTTAAATATCAATTGCATACCCTCAACAGGTTTTAGGACAATTTCTGCCTTCAACGTTGGCACATAATCGACGCTCGTTAGCCGCAGTTGAAATCGCTGCAGAACCTTCACCAGCGTGCTCTTCAGTTCGTACTGGGCGAACTTCTTCCCGATACAGTACCGGGGCCCCGTACTGAACGGAATGTACGCGTACCGGTCATAGATCAGATAATCGTCATCACCCTCGAACCGTTCCGGACTGAACCGGCACGGATCCGGGAAGTATTCTTCGTTGCGGTGCATCGAGAATATATTCAACGCCACGGTGGTACCCCGTTTCAGATGCTGTCCAAGTAGCAGCATGTCGTTGGTTGCCGTACGAGCGACCACCGGCACGGGTGGGTAAAGCCGGAGCGATTCCTTGATCACTCGATCCATGTATTGGAGATCGTTAAGAGCGCTATGAGGAAAGTTAGAAGAATGATGGTTTTAAATTTAAATCGATGAACAAAACAAATCAACAAAACTTTAAACGTTATCCTACCTCATGGACAAATCACAGAATTCAGCCCCAATTTGTGAGGTGATTTCTTCGTACAGGCGCTCCTGGACGTCCGGGTACTTGGCTACGTTGTACAAAAGGAAGGTCATAGCGGAGGCTGTCGTGTCATGACCCTGAAATTAAACCAGTAAAATTGTCACTAAAAATCTGATAATAATATCGAAGGAAGAATGTGTAATGACACTCACCGCAAACGTAAACGTGTCCACCTCCTCCCGAATTTCTTCATCCGTCAGTGCTTTGTCGTCGATTCGGGCCTGCAGGAGCGTATCCATCAAGGGTTCGGCTTGCTTACGACTTTCAAACGCCTCATCGTCATTCGACGATGAAGCCTTTTCGATTCTTCTCCTTCATCTTGCGCCTGCGGTCGATCATGTCGTGTGTGAAACTACGCGACGTCGCCACCAGCTCATTAAACCGTCGGCTCGTGGGAGTTAAACGAAACAGCACGTCAATGGTGCCAAACGAATCGAACATACGCCAGTACAAAATGGAGTTCAGTTCTTCCACTGCCTGAGTGTAGGTCCGTTGTTTTTCCTGTTCCTCATCGCTGGTGACACCCATGGCCGTCTCACATAGCACACCCAAGGCGTGCAGCTTTAACTCCGGAAGCACGTTGATCGGCTCGTCAGGTTGAGCGATCATCAATGCTTCCAACTTCGCGCAAAATGTCTCCGCATGTCGGCTGAAGACGGGTACAAAACGTTCCAGCACTCTAGCATTAAACCCGGGCGCGATAACCCGTCGGTGGGTGAGCCATTTATAGCCACGCGACATCAACAATCCGTCGCCGATCCATTCAGCTACTTTTTGGTAGTCTTCTGATTTGGAGGTGAAGTTGCTAGATTTGAGAATCAACTGTAATGAAAAACCTTACATGAATATGGATTGTAATTTTAGAGCGGTTCAAAAAATTACTCTGCCTTACCTCGGCCGCTTCTGGTGTTGAGTAAACGATGGTGTAATCGAAGAGGAAATCCAACTTGTATATCCCACCGTACCGATTACTGTAGTCCGCAAGCAGAGCAAATATCTCTACCAAAGAACCGAATGAGTCAAGATCAATTCGTAAGGTGTATTACAGTATCTTCCAAGTTTTACTTACCAACGGCACCGACGCCCATGAATTGGGCTAAATTTCCAATGATCGGCCATCGCGGAGGTCCCGGAATGCTGTCGTACGATCGCAGAAATCGATCGAAGAGTTTGAGGAGTGGAATCACCAACAGGAGGCTCGCCAACCAGTAAAACATTTTCACTGTTTACACGCTACTGTTTACAGTTTTTAGCAAGATCATGCATAATCAGGTGCATTAATTTAAACCACTTTGACGTTCGTGAATGAAACATACCGGAAACAAAGCGCTGTCACGAAAAACATTGTTTACTGACCTAATGTTTTATTTAAGTAGGCGGTTGAATTCACAAATTTAACCAAAGTTCAAAACAATCATTCTTTAAACTGCGTTACACTTATTACTTTACTTTGAACACTACTGTATTGCAAAATAATCATCTAAATTTTTAAGAATTTCTGAAGAAAATAATAAATATCTTGGAGAGTTTAATCAGTCACTCCCCGAATGTTTGATTCCGATGTAAATTTGACTAGGCAAACTGCGTTTCATTATGACTTCAGTTAAGTGTTATTCAACAATTTCTGAATAAATATATGTTTTTGCTGTTTTCTTATCTTCCAACACAAAACAATCAATGCCGTTCATGCTGATAATTATTTGTGTAAGATACCCGAACTTCGCACTCATAAGTAAATAACAAGCTTTTGACGTTCTATTACTATGAATCACTAAACACTACAATGACCTAACGCTATGTGTAACTCTTAACTATTTATCAAGAACAAGTTCTTTTCACTGCACAGCTTACAGTTAACGAATTTGCCCTGCTCAAGAGTGAAGGGATGTTTCTTTTTTTCATTTATGTTTGATACGTTGGCATTATCAGTAGCATTCACACCCGAATTCAGATGAATCCATATTTCACTGCATAAGCACCGTAAAGAGGTTATGGTGCTTCAGGTGGTATCACGTGAAAATGTTATCGTAATCCTCTATCATGACTATTATACACTCTTTCGGTATGACGGTAAGTTGCTGGAATCGCACAGGACATACATCAGCCAGTGTTTCGTTGAAGATAATTGAACAAAACAGTACACCTAACGACACACTGTCCACTTCATTTTCTTCAATGATTGCGACTCTGAAAAGGGAAATTATGGTGTTTAGTCTTACTTCATACTTAGGAGTGGAAAACAAAAAGCTAATCTTGTTTGTCCCACCTTTGTAGATGTTTCATAAGAAATTTCAGCGTATTCTGTCGAACATCATCAAGGGCGCTAAGGAGTAAGCGCACTTTAGCACGTCTAATAAGTGCTATGGAAAAAGAGAGACTCATTGTGATGGCAAATTTTCAAAGCATAATTTCTTAATACTTACGCCATTTTGGAGAGCCAAGCCAAACCGAAGGGATGATCCGGTTACATGCCTCCAACGGTATCAAAGGGTCCTTTAGCTCGCGCAGGAACAGCTTCAGTATGCCGCACACCTCATGGGGGGATTTCTGCTTGCGAAGGGCCTTGTAATCGCCCGCGTTGATGGCGTACCGCAGCTTCTGGATTTCTTTATGATTGCCCGACATCCGGTAGAGGCCGGTGGTTCGCATAAACTTCTCGTTCGCATCCAGCACCGTCACGCACTCATGAATGACCCGCGGAATTCGTAGGGTCTCCACCATGTCGACATGCTGAAGGTATGTATTGAAGCAGGCCTCATCTGATGAACCGGATGCCGAACTGACTCCTCGAAACGTTCTTACACATATTTCACGGACACACACAAAGAAAGACTTACTCTTGATTATGTTGCGCTTCTCAAGGGTTTCTTTATCAGCACGCCGCTTGAGCTTCAAGTGCACGAGCAATTTGCCGGTATCGAAGGATCTGGACGTCCCACTGCCGAGGTTTTCCTGCAGCTCTTCGTAGGCACCTCGTAGGCTATCGATGTCGGATTTGAGTTTCGTGTTCTCCTCCTCCAGCAAAGAGTTTCTCATTTCGAGTCGCTTATTTTTCTCCACGACCGCACGATGCTCGTCGAGCAGATAATGGAACTGTGCGGTGCTGTCTACCACAGTCGAAGCCTGCGACACTGACTGCAAAATTGCGTTTGGGGCATATCTCTAAAAACCGTATCGACAAATTTATCACTCCGTGTAATCACTTACTCTTGGTTTAGGCGCCTGTGGTGGCGGTGCGCGTACTGGCCTGCAGAAGGGCGAAAGACAAGTGGACTTTTAAAAGTGTATTCCATTGGCTGGTTGCAGCACACGTCATCCAGCAAAAATGTTTTACCGTTTTTTCACTGTTCCTGTGCGATTCGAAAATGCGTCAACCACGCTACGGGGTTTCAGTTTGCTCTCTGCCAATCCCAGATAGCTATCCATCTTGACGAGCGGTCGTGTACTGCCCTAAACTAGGTAACTATTTTACACGCGGGCGCCAGAACGATTCATCGCGTTACCCGTTTGGTCCATAAAATGACTCCAATCATTCACAGTTTTTACACACACCAACCAAAGCTTATCTTATCGATATAACAAAAACCATATCAGACTTGCTGCAGCAAACGTTCTTTTGATTCCGTTCAGTTAGTACCAAAACAAGCTCGGAGGGTTTTTTGCCATCGCAATTCATCCCATACTCGAAATTCATCACACATTCAATTAAATTACATGACCATATTTGGTAAAAATACTATTTACTAACAATTCTTCAATAAAAAATGATTTTTTTTCTGCTCTTATCAAAAACCGTTGGTTCAACACTAGTCCCAGACGTTTTGAAAAATGCTAACATTTGTAGAGTTCTGCACGTGTGATGCTCCGCAGAATTGCTTTTGCGAAATGCATGTGTGGCCCCAAAATGCCAGAGAAATTTGCAATCCTCTCCCAAAATTGTTGATCTCAAAAAGACCTTTTATTTGATTTGGTCTATTGCAAAAATTGGCCCAGGAACAAAAAAGTTATCGACAAATTTACTATTTCAACAATAATTTCAAGCTGTGACCAAGGTTTTTGAAGTTTGTTTATGCCATGCTGTGCTGTTGGCTTCGTTCTAGTGATGGGGATATCGAATCCCTACTTGGGACTCGAGTCCCCAAGTCCGATTCCCAATCCGTCAAACAGTCATGGCGGTCAAAAAGTCAATGGCTGTCTGGAAATCAGATCACTACCGTTAACTCGCGTTTGCAAAATACTTCGTCATAGGTTTCTTCAGAGCTCTGAACTTACCGTGATTTGAGCTCTGATCCGAGCAATTTGATAGTTAGTTGTTCAAATAACATCAAATAACAATTCAAATCAATTAACAATTCAAATCAATTAACAATTATTTCGGTTTCCAAACAAAACAAATCTGATCTGAGTCCGTCAAATTAGATTCGAATCTTTAGAATTCCTCTAGGGATCGAATCTTTGAGTCTTCCGAATCCGGATTCTTTCAACACTATTTTCCATCGACGGCTTTGTCAGTCGGGTATTTTCCATCGTCGTGCGAACATAGGATTTTTGCTTCCGTGTCGCTCTCTGTCTTCCTCCCGGTTAGGGATAGCAGGGAAAATACCGTTTTTCCTCGCCGCGGGTGGAAAATTGTTCCCACTTAGTGCGTGGGTAATAAGTGTGTGGAAAGTGTTGTGCTGAATTCGACTGAATCGCTCCCATTTGTTGTGAAGTCGTGCGTTCTACACGTCGACGGTGGCGAGGCAAGTCCTCGCAGTCCCCCGGGGCGCAATGATTGCGAATGTGAAACTATTATCGCTGTTGGCAGTAGCAATTGCTCTAAACGGCCTCTCGGTGTACGGCAAAACTGTGCAAACGGCAACCACGGCGGGCGACGGTGTTGTGACGGCGATTCAGCAGGACGAAAGTTTTCTCCAGCAGCCACACTACCGTGGCAACGATGAGCTGCTCGATGTGTTGGCGCACCTGCAAAAGGAATATCCGGATTTGGCCAAGGTGCACACGATCGGGCAGTCGCGCGAAGGACGCCCACTGGCCGTGCTCGAGATACGCCCGAACGTGAACCGTCCGCGGCCGCTGCTGATGCCCATGTTTAAGTACGTGGCCAACATGCACGGCGATGAGACGGTGGGCCGCGAGCTGCTGCTGTACCTGGCCCAGTTCCTGCTGGCGAACTACGAGCGTGATCCGGAAGTACATGCCCTCGTCAACCAGACGGCAATCTACCTGATGCCGACAATGAATCCCGACGGTTACCAGCGGTCACGGGTAAGCCACCCCGTCCATTGAAGGGAGCATATTGTAGCGAATGTTAAGGCCGAGTCTAATTTAGTGTGGGAGTTGGTGGGGGTCTTCAAACGCCTTATGTTGGGCACTACCACCAGCGTCTGACCGTGACGTCAAACGCCAAGTGCGAAGTTATTCAAATCATCACTGTTACTCGCAGGCTTTCGAGCCTGCGTTGATGGCACCATCAAAAAGGTGTAACAGATGGAATTGTTCCCATTACTTTTGCTACCATGTTTTGATCGCTAAATTCAAGTACGCTGAATGTGTCACTTGGTGGGTAAATGAATCACTCGACACATCAAATACTACCTCGTAATATACAGTTCTTTGTAACATTGCCCCCATTTCACATAGTTGATGTGTTAATCGATAATGACTGTACATCCCATGTGGATTGCCCTATTTTGTATTCCGCATACATATTTGAGTAGACAAGGTTCGATGCAATACGTATTGCGCCAAGACGCGAGTTAAGAATTTGAATCAAGCAATTACATCAGAACTCTGCTTGAAACAATCTCTACCACATAATCACTATTACTACTAAGTGGCCTACTATGATTTACCCTCCCCGCGGACGTTTTCTCATAGTCATGTGTGGTCGCTTGCTCCAAGACAATAGAGGAACATGGCGCCTGTTCACAGCAACATTGTTTTAAAGGAATGTCTGTTTTGAACATGAAAAGGAATTCTTTCCATCACAAACACCATGTGAATTCAGAAACTGTGACTCACAATGGGGTAATGTATTAATCCTTACAATGATACGTAAAATTTCATCCAACCTACAACACAAAGAGAAACTATCATTTGCCTTACTATACGAGATCTAAGCCACACCTAAGCGGTATACGATCTCGGGCTAGCAGCCCGTCATAGCACACTACGTGCCTTTCACCTACAAATCTCTGGAAGTGCGTTCCACCACAAATCCGACCGGGCTCTAGACGGCGCGCATACGTCAAAAACCGGTCAGCAGGTATCGCTCACTACTACCGGTCTTTATGTTATCCAGTTATGTCACCCAAAAACAACTTTTAAGACACAGTTTAATGTTACTGTCCCACCTGCGTTTGACCGCCGTACGATGGTCCGCGGATCGTTGAAATTTGGATAGTTTTCCGGGGTCGTTTTCCATGATCGGGGTAGAGAACCGAGGAAACCGGCGATTCTAGGTCACAACTTTCACTTTCCTTCACTGGAGGAAACAATTTTACCACTAAAACCAAGCACACTGTGATAGTGGAAAATTCTAATGCCAATCGTTTTTCCGCTTCTTCCCCCTAGTCCAGCATCTAACAATCTGTAACCAACGGCGACTGTCGAGGTGCTGTCGATGAGGTGGCACATGACACGGCCATCGCCGGGCTGGTGCATTGTTGTGAAAATGAGTTTTCACTTCGTATGCATTTGCGAGTTTTCGTTTTTATAAAAGCCTAGTGCTATTCTGGAGGCAGTAGACCGTGTGAAAACCACGTTTGACACAGTTTAGCATCACATTGTCATCCACTGGTCCAGCAGCACTCTGCTGTTAGAATGTTTGAATAATCAACCAGCAGAAAATGGTGCTGGCCAGTCAGAAACGGATGCTCGAGTAGAGGCAATGCACATCAGTGGAGCGTAACGAAAATAGAAAGGTGAAGGAGAGTTTATCTCAACATGTTGATGATGTTTCATAGTATAATTTTGGTTTTGGTTTACCGATTGTTCACTAATTGACTAAACAGTAGAAAGTATCCAATTTCTTAAATTTTGGGTAAAGTAATTAACTCTCAATGGAAATTTACCTAAATGGTAGGAAACGTAAAAATATAAAATGAAATGCAAGCTGATTGATAAATCTCTCCACAATGTTCCATCGATGTTGAAAGTTGCAACAAATCGTTGTTAAAATCACGATATTACGGTTCAATTCAAATGCATTTAATTGAATTTCAATACAGTCATTAAATTAAAATCAATGAAGTTCTGTGAGTAGTGAATGGGAAGTAAAACATGAGGTGGTTGTTTTTGGGTCTTTCCACTGGCAGTCGTAGATTTTTGCAACTGCTTCTTCAATCAAAATGTGGTCATTTCATTCATCCACGTTAGCAAAACGATTCTTAAAAGAAAAAGTATTGGTCAGAGTTAACTCTCGTGCCTGCCATAAATCTACTCTTAAGGTTATCAACACTTCCCATTACCGTCTGCATTACGAATGCTTACTAAACAACCGTCGGAACCTCTCAAGGAGGTTGTACATTTGTTGTTATTCATAGCGAGCGATCAACAATGACGTTATATTCCATCACCGGAGTCACCAACACTTGAACGCTTCCAAACGGCAAAGAAGGTGGTTCTGAGCCGGTTCACAGTGCAGTTCGCAATTCTTACTCAAACGTTTTCTTTTTGTTTTCTCTCCACCATCTTAAGTCATTTTATTAATTGGATCTGATCGAAATTTCAGACTGAATGCAAGTGTGGATGGTTGCAACTTTGTCATCTCAATCGCACATCAGACATCGGTCTCTCGGCATAAGTCTGTCCCAGATCTCATCATCCCCGGGTAACCCTTCGGGGGTTTTATAATTGGGTTTTCCCGAACAATTCCCAGATGTTTTCCTACTGCAAGATGCAAACGTCGAGGCGAGATGATCATATTTTATCAGAGCACATCAAGAAACGAACCAGTGCAGGCTGACACGAAGCTTCATACCGGACCATGCCAGTGGAAGGCAGAAACCACAAACGGGATCAAACGGGACACTTAATTAGCACCTTTGCGTTTCTCGCTCCGGCTGAAAGCGTATAGCTGTAAGTGTTAAGTGTTAAGATATTTGTGTTGTCCGGGAAAAAAAGTCTCCCGTTCTTCAAAAGGTCACTGCTTCGTCATGGACTTGTATTTCTGATCCAAACAATCCATATGAATTTGGAAGTTAGACACGTCCGTTGAATGTACTTTTGAAAAATTTGCAGCCGGAAGTATTGTCAGTAACATGCTCTTGTGGGTTTTTCTGAGCAATGATCAATTCCCGAGCACCAACATTGGCCCCGGAGCCCTTGTGTGAGCCGTTTCACTTATCAGAGACATTTGCTTGTGCGTAGTTTGCAGGAAAACCCAACTAAACAAAATAATTCTACATCGGACGGGCACACGCTGGTTGGAGCTTTCAGTGGAGCTGCTGCCACGAGATAACCTTTTCCGGTATGGTACACGCCCCGGTCACCCCAGGCTGGGTGCAAAAATGTGTTTCGCTAGGAAAGCCCCTGATTTAATGCTTTGATAGACATCACATTTGGTCGTTGTGTTTCTGACTCGTTTTAATAATTCTTTTTTTTTATCAACTGACCCATTCGTCAACGGTTCACTGTAATAACGTAATGCAAAAAATAGTTAAAATGTGCAGTTGCACATTGAAAAAGACTGACAAGGCATATTGGGTGGACACACGTCCCGATCGATGAGGAAGCAAAGCGTGTACCATTTTTTGTTCGATTGCAAAATAACATTTTGATTTAAATTTTGCCAAGACCCATTCGGATGGTAATTATGTTTTATGAAATAAAACTTTTTTGCTATTGGCTTGTGTTGATAAAGTGCAAAAAAGTCGCGACATTGTTATCACATGCTGAAGGAGTAGGACAAAACATACCTTCCAAAGGGGTACGAAGCAAACAACACGTTTTTCCAGAAGCAACACGGGTGGGTCGATAACTGGCTGATTGATGATGACACGAAAACATATGTTTGGAAACAAGCCGTGCTCCACTGGCTCGAATGGATAATTATTCGTCACCTTTCCAACAAACCTTACCAAGGAGGAAGAAGAGACTAATTCGTCAAGCCAACCATCTGTACAGGAAATTAAAACAGATCGACACCTACGCCAACAAAATGTCACGTCTCTTCCCCATCCGGGGAAAATCCCTGTTTTATCCAACCTTTTATCATGCCCACGCGTTTGGGATGCAGTTTTCCTTCCACCCACCGATTTTTTGGGTTTGCTTTTAACTTTTCGCTTCTGTCGATGACGCAGCCATCAGCTTCTCTTATCGTATTTATTTTCCTTCCCGGTGGAGGTGGAATTGTGTTGAAATACATGTCATTGCACCCACTATGACGTCCGAGAGGGAAGCGATTTGTTTCCGATCCACGGTCGTCTTGTGGTGCGTGGGAGACACTCTTTAAACCAGCGTGTGGGAAAACGACATCCTTTATTTTTTGTGTGGCCATAAGGTAGATAAAACCCATAAAGTGGATGAATTGTTACGAACGCGTGCTATCGTAAAGCAAAAATGTCGTATTAATGACGAACGTAAAAGTGATAACTTTTATTACATTGCTTCGATTTTCCTGCTTCCAGGAAGGCGTATGTGAGTCTCCGCCGGACTACACGGGGCGCTACAATGCGGCCAATGTCGACCTGAACCGTGATTTCCCGGATCGCTTCGACGACGAGCGGACGCGCCACCAGCGGATGAAGCGCCGCCAGCCGGAAACGGTGGCCGTCATGAGCTGGATCCTGAACAATCCGTTCGTGCTGTCCGCCAACCTGCACGGCGGTGCCGTCGTTGCCAGCTACCCGTACGATAACTCCATGTAAGAGAGACAATTAATTGGCCATAATCACAACAGGGATTGATGAGTTTTGTTCTACCCTTCCATAGCCACCATCACGAGTGCTGCGAGGATAGCCCGACGCCGGACAATCGGTTCTTCA
>KE525044.1:91744-120080 GCA_000441895.2 Anopheles sinensis | reverse complement strand
ACCTGCTGCTGGAGGTGTGTGTGTGTACACGCCAGGACAAGCAGGTTCTATCAAAGGCACGTATCGGGTCTGAGACAATGGATTCTGCGCATCCTTATTTCTGTGTAGAGAGGGAGTTACCTACCTGCGTCAGTTCTCGTTTAGCTTCCTGACTCGCCTGAGCCATGTGGAGCTTAAAAAATGTCGGCCAGGTCCTTCTCGAGGAGCACCGTCTTGAGGTAGTCCTCGTTGCGCTTGTTCACGGGCAGGAATTCCATTAGGCGCGTGTCGAGGCCGCCCTTGCGGAGAGCCGCCACCAGGGGCGCATTGCCGCCTTTCTCCTGCTTGAAGACCGTGAAGACTTCCAGCAGAAACTCTAACGCTAGCCCGTCCTTCGTGAGGTGTTCATTGTTCAGCACGTGCAGCACTTGTGGCGGAATGGAACCATTAGCTAACGGATACAAAAAAAGAGAATGAAACGATCAGTCAGTGTGATGTAAGATTCTACCAACTATTCAATGTAATTCTTACTTACCCATCCACAGGGCCGTCATACGCGCGAGCTTGATCCTTTCGAGTGGAGTAAAACCCTTGATGAAGATGAGAATTTTCTTCATTTCCTCCTCAAACATTTTCTCGAGATACTTGTATCGACGCATGAGCCGCATGAAGATCTGTAAAAGAACAATATGCGAACCGGTTAGTTTTATTTTAAAAGTATTTAATTATGTACCAGAGAGTAAACAGATGAACAAACTGTCGGATTCGCCGAAAGATTAACTTTAATTATCCTCCCCGAAGGGAGAATTTCTAAAGCAAATTCAAGCAAGCAATTCCAAATACAATATTGCACACGAATCTACACCAAATTTGATGAGGTAGTTCATACAAACGGTTCTAGCTAGTGCCTACATTCTTTATTTAATACTATTTTCACTCAAGACGTATCTAGTCAAGTTCTGAATTGTTTCCATGTATTTCGATGCTTGGAATACACAGTGATAGTTCTCACCATCTTAACAGATAGATGGGTAAATGTCGGATTCGCCGAAAGATTAACTTTAATTATCCTCCCCGAAGGGAGAATTTCTAAAGCAAATTCAAGCAAGCAATTCCAAATACAATATTGCACACGAATCTACACCAAATTTGATGAGGTAGTTCATACAAACGGTTCTAGCGAGTGCGTACATTCTTTATTTAAAACTATTTTCACTCAAGTCATATCTACTATGAATTGTTTCCATGTATTTCGATACTGGAAATACACAATTATGGTTCTTACCATCTTAACAGATAGATGGGTAATGTCGGACTCGCCGAAAGATTAACTTTAATGCCTTCCCCGATGGGCGAATTTTTAAAGTAAATACAAGCAAGCAATTCCAGATACGATATTGCACAAGTATCTACACCAAGTTTGATGAGGTAGTTCATACAAACGGTTCTAGCGAGTGCGTAAATGTACTCATGAAATAAACCCAACTTCTACTTCTATCAAATCGTATCTATTCGGGTTATAAATGGATTCTATGTATTTCACAGCGATCGGTACTTGGTTTCTCGCCATCTTAACGGATAGATAGGCAATGTCGGACTCGCTGAAAAATTAACTTTAATATCCTCCCCGAAGGAGAATTTCTAAAGCAAATTCAAGCAAGCAATTCCAAATGCAATATTGCACACGAATCTACACCGAATTTGATGAGGTAGTTCATACAAACGGTTCTAGCTAGTGCGTAAATCAATTGTTTAAAACCACTTTCTCTCAAATCGTACCTGCTCATGGTTCCGCATCGATTCCATGTCTTCCGATGCTGCGAATACACAGCGATCGGTACGTGGTTTCTCGCCATCTTGGGAGATAGATCCTCCGGGAACTACGAAATGTCGAAAAAGAAAAAAAGAATAAAACAGTTAGCTCAAGTGTTTAGAAATCGATATCAGTGCAAAGGGACGCACGTGCAGAAACCACACAACACACAACATCAATACTTACCAAGTAATCCGCCAGCAATTAAGATATCGAATAATACTTCACCGTAACGACGATAGTCGAGTTTATTACCAGCGCTATCAAGGTACTTGGAAATTTGCTCTAAATCTTCAGCTGCTTCGAGACCTGCAATGACCGCGTCACGGAATCCCGTGGGGTCATTCTTCTCTCTTTCATCTGGGGAGAAGAAAAGGATAAAGAAGAAATAAGCAACGCGTACCAACAATAGATGGTTGATGAAATACATATGACTTAAGCAAATCTGTAGCCAGGCTGCGTGTTACGGCAAATGGTGGATATATGATTCATCTGCATAACATAGCTAAGCCGAAGCCAATATAATCTCACAGTTTTCATTACTTGAGTACCAAATGATGAAAATTTCATCAAATCTGTACAGGATAACTGTGTTAATCAATTGGATAAAGTACTATGTTTTATCATGGTGCCAAAATCGATTTACAGGTCCTTATTCGAATCTGTAGCCAGGCTGCGTGTTACGGCAAATGGTGTATATTTTTCATCTGCATAACATAGCTAAGCCGAAGCCAATGTTGATCTTACAGTTAATTTAAGAAGCACAAATTGATGGGAAATTCATCAAATCCGTACGAGGTAACTGTGAACACTATTTCAGATTGCCAAATGTTCGACATGCATATTAATTGACCAATAAAAAATCTCAGATCATCTGTATTGATAGAAAGAATCGCTTAAAAACGACTACCAAGCAACAAATGATAAAACGCATCTTTTATATTTAAAAAAAAACAAGCCTCATCATCAGACAAATTTCTTGATTAACTTACCCCTTTTCCTGGTCTTGATGCGTTGACCTGATAGTACTGGTCTTTCGGCTTTCTGACTCATACAACAAATTACTGCAAATGAAAAATGGAAAGTGAAAAAAGATTCATCAATAACGCATACGATAGCCAGGACCAAAGTTGTTTAATTTTAGTAATATTAATACTATTATATACACAAAACAGAAATACAGTGTCTTAAGAAAATAATACTCTAATGTACTCCTCCTTTTGAAATTCATCAATACAATGCCACTACTTTCATTTTTTTCTTCTTTTTCAGTAAGATTTTCCAAACCATGCCTGTCTCTTGCACTGCCACATTTTCTCGCACAAATTACCAAAAACGTAAAATAAAACTTCCACAGCGTATAATTTATAGGACCAGTATTTAAAAAGTATCTTCAAGTTATGCGAAGACCAATACTAATTAAAAGTACTCCTTGAGTAATCGATACAAGAATGTTCTCTCTTTACTGATAAATTATTCGTTCCCATGAAATCGTACAATATTAATTTTAAAATTTTATAAAATATGTTAGATAACTACGACACAACAGGAGGCAAATAAATAAATAATGCAGGGTAGAGCAGCTGGCAAGCAGGATTCATATAAACTGCACCAGGGGTTCACGTTCCCATGACCTAATTTAAACGCCATTCAACCGACCATCATAAGCAGGCCATGAACGAAGGAGCATCGTAGATCGTCGTCGTCCTTGGTGGTCTCACGATAGTACATTTTCAAGCACAAATGGACGGAACGCGGCACGGCGCGCAGGTAGGGTGGCGTGCAAGTACTGCGCAGTACGAGAGCAACCTCCACTGCTTTCCTCCTTCGCCAAAACAAAAAAAAGGTTACCGTCTGATCAATAAATTGAAGTCTCTGACTCCAGAACAACAAAGAGTAAACCTTTACCTACCCCATCGCGGGAAGACAAAGAGACTTTGGACTTTAAGGGGAACAGTTTTTAACACAACAAGAAATAATAAGAAACGTATTTACTCTCGCCAACTGTCTGCTCGCGTCTTCAAGACTGGAGGATGGCAAGCAGGGGAAGTCGATGCGTAATCAATGCACCAAACGACCCCGTCAAAAACAAGATAGTGCAGAGCGGATTGATCTCGAAGAACGGAATGATGTGTCTTACCGATTTCTGTTTGTTCGACCACGAAAAACAATTTTCAATTTCACTTCCCACCGACGACTGACGTGGCTTTGTTTTACTTGGATTGCTCGTATGTATGATAACTGATCTGAAAAAGCAATTGGTATAGAAAGATTGTAGGCACATATGGCATCATCGGCAGCTAAAAGGGACGACACACGTCGGAAAAGGTGAGTTACCAGTGTTTGAAAAATTAGATATAAATAGTTTCTCATCTCTGCTGCTTGCTTGCGCGAAGGAAGTACACGCATATTATTTAGACTTAAGACACTGTATTCTAGCGACCTTTCAATCGTAGCAAAGAATTGGTTTGTCATTCGGTTTGGTAAGGTAAATGAGGGACAAACACTGTTATTTATCTGAAAGATAACCCCAGCAGAAACAAATTCAAACAAAAAAAAACAGCCTCGGGAAGCTGCTGGCGGATCCACCACAATGGGAGCACAAGAAAGGTAAAAAATATGTTAAGTAAAAAATGGGGCGATAAAGATCGGATGCGTGAAGATGAGATGACAACTTAGCGCTTATAATATGTACATTAAATAAATAAATACGTTAGGAAACTAATTAAACATAAACAGAAAAGAAAGAAAATCAGGCTTACTTATTTACTGGTTTTCCGCAAAAATGAAGACGTCGGTCCGATCTATCCAATCACAAAAGGGAGTGTGTTGTGTTGTGTATAAAAAAAAACAATATGCAAAAAACCAAATCAAAACTGGTGGCTAGCTCGGCTTTCCTCTTCCACACACAGACACAGATAATCAACACGGAAACGTATGAAAATATTAAATAGTTTTTCCGGCAAAGAAAGATTGGCTGAGAGGCGGGGTCTGGGCTGGGCTTTTTTGGTTTTTATCAATGAAGATTTTATCACAATTTGTGTCAGCGGTGCGGTGGTGATGGTGGTGGTGACGGTAGTGTTGTGTAGTGGTGGTGATGAAAATGGAAATGAATACTTGACCGGAAAGAAAAAGAAAACAAAAAAAGATACACAATAAAAAAACTCATCTCTTTTAAGTATGGTCATTAAATTGGTTAACTAACGGGTTCTTTTGCTCAATTTACAAATACACAACAAAAAAAGTATAGAAACCAAGCCGTTTCCTTGCGGTTGAAAAGTTACCAAAAGTTCTACAATTGAAAAGTTACCAAAAATATGCGACAGGCATAAAAAACTGTAGTATGCATTTGGTTGGTTTGGACGCACAATTCAACGCCGGTCGAACCATCAAACCTGGTGTCCCAAACCTTCCACCTTTCTACCTACATTGCTCCCTTCACGTTTGACCTTTCCTCGTGTCTTCCTCTTTTCTAGCCTTTGATAGCGCCACATCGAAGGCGCATCTTATAGCATCATCAACCAACTACTTTACCGTCATATATTTGATAGCGGCACTTTTGCCTGAGCCAGCGTACGTAATATCCAAAGCCGAACAACCGTTCTCTGTTCATCTAACTGTTTCTTCTATCAACCCAACGGTGCTTGCACACAATACTCTGCCTGATAAATGCATGATGGCGGTGATTTACCTACCGCTTTTCTCGTGTGCTTAGATAAAGAGCTACACGTGAGCATGTCCCCACGAAAGGGGACAGATACGATACGTTTTATAGTGTGCCCAAAAAAAACCTTCACACGTTGCCAAAACTATCCGAAACGGAAGTATTAGATTCCCACGGTTCACGTTCGCATGCTAATCACTTGAGGAAGCAAAGGAGCTAATCAACCCAAACAAAAGCATCAGTGAAAGTACCGAAAACAGGCAGAAAATTTCAATCTAAAATTAAAGAAACTTATGGTATGACGTACCACGAAGGTTCCCGATGGCGACGACATTCCTCTATCAATGCGACACGATTACATCCCTACCCCGAGAAAAAGATAGGTTAGGATTTCTAGCGTAGGGCTGGGGGTACGATGAGGTACGAAAAATCTCATCGTATCTCCTGAACAATGTGGAATCTTTCTAAACTGCTATTACTGGATAAGATGAATGGAATTTCATTCATTCCCTATGATCGCAGTACACATTGGAACAAATTAGCGAGGTTTAATGATGATTAAAGGTCGCTTCAATGAAAGAAAAAAAAACCAATGCGTGTCAGGGCTGATGGAAGAAACGCCATTTCACGCCCCGTAGAAAGTCATCTCTTCCCCATACCCGAATGGGAGGAACTTTCGAGTCGGACGGCAACGAAAATCAGCAAAGTTAATTCGGTTTTTCTTCTAGTTCACGTAGAACAGACGGTACTACGCGAATATTAGTCATTAAAGGCAACTTCGCGAACGTACCAGAATGGTAAAGCGCATCACTCGACAAAAAGCCCGTATGGGGGGTGAAAAAATGTCACAAAAAAACCGCACATAAATCCACAAATTGTTACGTGTGTTAAAGATCCCAAAGAAACACTGCCCAACACTCTGCCGGTTTTATAGTTAAATTTTGTGCCAAGCATGAGCAAATACCCTGAGCCATTACTTACAAATTTAAGGTATTTCGCGGAGCACTTTACTGAACACAACGATTCACCACACGCGCTGCAGACTAATGAAGGACGGGTATCGCTGTACTGCAGCAAAGCGGAAGATGTTCGACTGTTCTGGCTTGCAAAGGTAGTGGCGTGTTTTATTTGCTTGCTTCATTTTGACGTTTCCTACTTTGACGGTAATAATCGGTTACCGGAAGCAGTACACTGTCAAGCGTTTGAAAAAAAATTACACCGAACTATTCGCCTGCATGAAAATGTTCTTTTGACAGTTTTAAAGTGTTCACGCAGTGCGCATTCGTAAAATGAACCAATTCATTCGATTTAAGTTTTGACAGACCGGCGGATTGTTTTTATTCTGCAAAATGGCATCTTTCGTCGCTGCGAGTCGTGCAGCTCTCAAGTTTCTCCAGGTATTTCCACAACTAATTCAATGGCACATAACATTACTCACCGTTTTTGAACCGCTTTTCTTTAAAGCTGCCATCGAGTGGATTCCTTGCTCCGTGCCTGCAAAATGCGGCCATCCTCAACCAGCAGCAGGTCCGGCACCGGCGTACAAAACATTGGGATCCCAAGTGGAAACGATTGCGTAAAGCAAAGGTCATTAAGATCGATATTCCAAACTTGAACGAAAAAGCCGAGGATCTGTCGCAGGAGCAGATGAAGACCCGCATGAAAGAGCGAGGCATCATGCCACCCCGTCCGTGGCTCGAACGACCGTTCTACATCAGCTGCACCGGTGGTGTTTTCGAGCCGTACGTTCCACCGGAGGGCGATGGGCGTATGTCCCTGGTTTCGCGCGAAGGCGCCAAGCAGAAGATCGAACAGCTGGAGAAGAAAACCAAATCCATGATGGCCATTCGCAAGATCCGCAGCTACGATGAAGACTTCGAACCACCGGAGTTTGCTACCTTGGCCCAGGATCTCTACATACAGGCACACCGGACGCTGTGCGAGAAGAACAAGTACAAGCTACGCGAGATCGTTACCGAACGAGCCTACCCGGAGCTGATGCACAACGTGGCCGACAAAACGATCCATTGGCAGTTCTTGAAATCACTTGAACCACCGCGAGTCGTCCATGCACGCTGCACGGATGTGATTACGAAGGAAAACATCTTCGCCCAGGTGACGGTACGGTTCCACAGTCAGCAAACGCTGGCCATCTACGATCGGTTCGGTCGGCTGATGCATGGCAGCGAAACGTTGGCCAAGGATTGCCTGGAGTATGTGGTGTTCGAGAAACATCTGGCCAACGAGTATGGTGTCTGGAGGCTGCACGAAAAGATCGTACCCGACTGGATGCCTCCAAAGGCGCCAGCATTTATCACGTACCGAGTAGATGACGAGCCGCCGGCGCCGGTGGAAACAGTGGCTGAGGAAACTAAAGAAGCCGTACCGGCCAATGAAAGTCCTAAAACGGAGGTGGCAGCAACGGCATAAAATACGACGCTGGTTTCGTTACGAATGGTGCATTATTATTAGTCGTAATAAATACATTTATTGGAACAAATCACCTTCTAAATTGTATTCGATTGGCCGTAGCAAACGACGGAGATCATGACATGAACTGTAATAATAATTTGAATCTCTGTAAAATGTACTCAAAGACAAGTTCAATTATCTAACGTTCAGATTCCTCACTGTTTCACACCAGAAATTTCAATATATGTTTACACATTACAATGGATTTTATTTAAAGAATCCATGTGATTCTTATATAGATACTTACCCTAGTTTCGTTCTGATTTTCGGAATAATAACGAATGAAAAAAAATATGACTTGACCCACTTAATCATTATCATACAAAATCAAATAATTTATTTACTCAAATTACTAATTCAACTATTGCTTCGTGCCTACATCACTGACAGGCATGGAACCTTTGCCATTCCTATTTACAATATCTTTAAAAACGCAAACCGCTTCACTTCAGCGCCCGGAACAGGTATCACGGAATTGTTAAAAACCAACTTCAATTTCAAATAAGTTGATTTCCAACCATCATCGACTGTAATTTCGTTGAACAGGCTTGGGATTAATTTGCCACACCGCACTGATTATTGCTTTTCCGAAAAAAGGATTAGTTTTTGAAACTGATGTTTTCCTACCCAAATCGTAGAACAAAGCCTACTTCTTGGTTGCCTATGCCACACACTTGTGTGCACTATTCAACCATACCAGGAGGTCAAACGAAACTGCTGCTTCCCTGATCGAAGTAGACGCTGCGTGCTTGCGCCACGGAAGAACTGATCACAGACGAACCCGACTCGGCAGCAATACCTCCGCTCGCCCGCCGGTTTCCTTCACGCACCACGTTGGCCAATTCGTTGTGGTTCGAACTTAAAATACCATTACTTCCCACCACTGCCGTACCCCCACCGACACCTTCATTAGCACTAACGGAGTGGTGCTGGTGGTTGGTGGTGGTTGTCGTGGAGCTACTACTGCTGCTACTGCTAGTGCTACTGTTGGCCGTACTGCCGGAGGTGCTACTCGTGCCGGAGCTGCTGGTGCTACCACTGGTCCCGGTATGGGATCCACCGTCCCCGTTGGGCATGCTGTACGGGGCTGTCACCCCACCCGGGTGTCCCCAGTTGGACGGTTTCATCGGCAGGATTTTCGGCTTCGGTGGCAACGGTGGCGGCCCTTTCTGGTTCTGATCACCACCAGCTGGTGCCGGTTGACCACTATCCAGAGCCAACGCCAGTGGGGTCACAGTCGCGTTAGTCGATCCAATACCGCCGCCGTTCGTTGCCTGGTAACGCGTACCGGGATGATGATGATGATGGTAGTGTTGCCCATGCGGATGGTGATGCGCATGATGAAGAAGTGAATTATGATGGTGATGGTGATGGGGCGGGTAATGGGTGGGATTAGTGCCACCAGGTGCACCCGCCGGTGTCGCGTGATGATAGTGATGCGGATGTAGCTGACCACCGTGTGCTGGTGGGGGGGAGCAGTCGGGCGAGGTATCGTACGGATGGTCACAACACCCGGTGTGTATATCGTCGCAGGGAGGATCCTCGGCTGCGCTAGAATCTGACGACTGATCATCGGATCGGCCATCGTCCTGGTGGTGACGGTGGTGGATAATAGTGCGTGGAGTAGCAGCCACCGGTGATTGACCCTGGACGGGGGTGGCGTGTGTAAAGACTAGGGTAGTGTCTGTAAGGATATGGAGGGAATGTAAATGTTATTGGACGTACGATTAAATTCTTACGGCGTGGGCTTGACGGTTTTGTTAAACCGTGCTTTTCTTATAATTAATGTTTAAAAACTTCTAAGTGAGTTTGTAGATACTTGGCAATATTAAATTTACTAATTAAATAAAATTTTTATCCAAAACCCAAAACATTACAAAACTGTTATTTAGTGGACGCATTAAAATTGATCAGTCTGACAAAAAAAACCAAAAAACTAATGAAATAATTTTTAGAAATTTACAATGTTAAAGGTATAAAGTTGTTAACTAGAGAAATTGAAAAATGGTAAATAATGCTACAATTCATGCGGGAGTTTCTACTGGAAAATGTATACGGAGAGGGGATACATAGCAAAAGTAGGGAAAACACGGTGGACTGGAATCAATTGGAATGAAAATGGAGAACACAAAACAGATACACAATATACATGGCTCGGAGATAAACTAAGCGTGAATAAGAATGCTCTAAACGCACATGGATATACCGCTTCAGGCCTGGCCGATTGGTGTAAGCTTTTTGCGAGGGGAATGCTTTATTTAGATCGTTGGGTTTTACGGTTGGGGAGAATCATCACCCTAGGGCAACCTCGATTACGCTCGAGATACTTCCTGTAAGGTACCGAAAGCCAAACCACACCAGCCATCACACAGAAGAAAGGCCAGACGCCGTCACACGCCAGCCATATGGTCGTAGAGAGGAGAGATGGAAAAAAGAACGAGTTCCCACATCCGTTAAAACATACAGGACACAGAGAGAGAGAGAAAAAGGAAAGCACGAGGTTAGTGAGGTGTTAATCGAAAGGTTTTGCGCTATGCGCTTTGCTTTGTACATGCGCCTCCATCGCGTCTCTCCATGCGTTTGTTAAGCGTTTGCAACCCGCAGTTGTAGGACCATTCCGTGGTCATCATCTACCTACCGGCATAGCTGTTCTCCGATTGTGACTCGCCACCGCGCACACGAAACGGATCGTCTAGGGGAAGCGGCGACGCATTGCACTGGGTGGAAAGGTTCAGCTGGCTGTCGCTAACGGCCGCGTGGACCGGAGATCCCGGCCCACCGACCTGCGAGCCACGGGTCTGACCACCCGTAATCGATAACCGAGGCGCCGGTTGGGGTTTGTTGATTTGCTGCAGTGAGCCACCGACGAACTCCGCCGTTGGGGTGGTCGCTTCGGACCGTCGGGCCGGTTTGCTACGCGTCAGCTTACTGGTGGGTCCTCCTTGTGGTGCCGGTACCCCAGAAGGCACCTGACTGTTGGCGGCCGAACCAGCTCCGGAGGTTCCGGTGGATGATGTGAAATTTTCCTTATCTTTTAGGAAATCCGGTAGCTCGAAGTTGATTTCCGTACCCCTCTGATCCTCCAAACGACTACGTTGGGCACGCTTCAGCCCTTCGAGAAGCTCTAAAATAACAAAATCATTAAATTAATAGAATCAACCCAAAAGTAATTGCAATGCAAAAAAGCAAAACCATCACATACCATCATTCTGTGACCGGGTTGGCATCTGCAGTTTGACACCCGCCTTCAGCTTGGCAATAATTGGCTTCTTGGTGCCGCCGTTCGTTACACTTTCGCCCCCATCTTCCGATCCACCGGTGGAGCATTTTTTGCTCTTCGCTCCCCGACCGCTCTCCGATGGGGCGTTCGAACCACGCCGTCGGAACCGATCACGCCGCGACGACGAGGTGTCCGAAGCACAATCGACGTCCGGTGGACCCTTACCGGTCGCCCCATTGCTCGCCGTTTTCCCGTTCATCAGTTCGTTGAACACTTTATTCGTGATTTCGTCCAGAGTGTTCAGGTCCGGTTGCTGGCCACGGTTATGTGCGGTGACCGCGTTGGATGCCGGTGGTAGTGGCTGTTCCGGTTCCTTGAACTGCTGCGGTTCGTGTTGGCCCTGCTGCTCCTTCGTCCGCAGATGATTGTGGTTCACATTCAGCGAGTTGTTGTTATTATTGCACGTGGAAGGCGCGGTTGCGGTGTTCATCGAATTCCTAAAGAACGATCTACTCTTCCCGTTGGTTGCCAGAGTATAGGAAGGAAGATTGGAGGATGGAACAGCAAACTGATGCTGCTGGGAAGCGGACGATTGACTGTTAAGTAATTGCTGTTGCTGCTGCTGGAAGTGATGTACGATCTGCTGGTGGGTGGCCGTATTGATGACCGGCCTTGCCCCAGCCAATGGTCGGCCAAGTTCTGGATGAATTGTAGTAGCAGTAGTTGCGGTGGAATGGTCAGCCGCGCTTCTTATGTACAAACACAATCCATCGACCGTGGTGACTGGTTGGGTCATGTCGAGACCGACGTCTGACGCATCCGTCACCTTCATCTGATCGAGCTCGTAGTTGTACTTGTGCAGGATTGGCCGCAACACGTCGGCCAGCGGTTTGGTGGCTTTGCTCTTGACCGATATCATCTTGCGGTTCGGTAGGTTCAGCTTAAACACAACCCGCTGGTCAATGTTGACCTCTTTACCGGCGAGGCTTACGGAGGGTCCGTCCAGGTCGAGGGGCTTCGAGCTGCTGGCCAGAAACGCCTCGTACGCGTTGTACACGATACCACGCTTCTCTAGCAGGCGCTCGACCAGCTCCTTGATCGTTTCGTTTGACCGTGTCTGAACGACGGTCGTCGCACCGTTGGACAGAATTACCCGGCAGAGCGTGGTACGCGTGTCGTCCGGATCGTATGACTTTCCACCGATGGCGGCATCAAAACTAAAACCGAGAGCAGAAAAGGAAAACGGTAACAAACTGTTGAAACATACACAAACGATGTTTGGGAAACAAACCTTGCTAAGGAACTTCGAGAACTATGAATATCACTAGTGGAGTTGGTGGAAAGCAGCTTCAGTGTGTTGCTGCTGCTACTTCCACCTGCTGCTGCTCCTGCTGCCCCGTTCGCCGTGCCATTCCCACCGTTCGCCGACCCCTTGCCACCATCCTTCTTGGATGCATCGGAATCACCTCGATCCTTCGACTTGCAGCGCGTCTTCCGATGCCACGGTAGCAGCGACTTACGTCGGCGATCTTCCGCGTTGCTTAGGGACTTTTTCAACTTTGTCACACCACCGCTCGCACCCGCACTGCCACCCGGTACCATCGTGAAGTTTGTGCGCAGCATCGGATCGAGCTGGTCGCCCGGGTACGGCAACGGGTGACCCTTGGCTTCCGCCTCCTGGCACACCCGGTACAGATCGGACTTAATGAAGCGCTGGTAGCTGTCGAACTTCATCAGATTGAAGATCTGCTTCTGGGCGGCCGCAAACAGCGTCGTTTCGGCCTGCGGTAGATGCTCCAGCGCAATGTTACGTGCGATCGAGTCAACGTTCACCGGATCGCTGCAGCCGGACTCCAGGTGCCTGGCGAAGATCGCTTGTGCCTCCCGTGCTCGATCTTCACGCTCCGTCAACTGCCGGTAGCGCTCGCACGCCGTCCAGAAGTAGATATTTTCGGCGGAAAATTCCTTCTTGAGAAATTCCTGCAAACAAAACAAATTAAAAATGGTGCGTTAGTAGTGGCCCTCAGTGGTATCCCTTCCGGTAGTTCTTACCGAGAACGTATGCAATCCGGCCGCATCTTCCAGCAGCTTCTCGAATGACGTTCCCCACGATGCCACACCCGTCGGGCCACCGGTGCCCGTGCCGGTACTCTTCCCCCCAGTTCCCGTGCCAGTTCCGTGCATGGCCATACCGGAGTCGACGGCCAGCACGTCTCCACAGCTCCCACCACCGTACGGATTGTAGCCGCTCTTGGTCGAGCTGTAATCATCATCGATCGACTTGGTGTAGACGTCACTCTCGGACGCGGCCAGCGACGAGGGCCGGCGGGCCGATCCGTTCGGTGTGCGATGTTC
Source organism: Anopheles sinensis (assembly GCA_000441895.2). Taxonomy (NCBI): domain Eukaryota; kingdom Metazoa; phylum Arthropoda; class Insecta; order Diptera; family Culicidae; genus Anopheles; species Anopheles sinensis. The sequence continues at coordinate 106,577 of KE525044.1, read as the reverse complement.
CGTCGAGCGTGACCGCAACGATGACTGTCCCCAGCGCCGGAACGGCGACGCACTGTGATTGATTTGTTTTCCCTAGAGGATGAGGATGAATGAAAGAGAGAGAAACAGAGAGATTGTTACTAAGGATTAATCTTACATGAACAAAACAAATGCCAATATTTTTTACAACTTTCCCCTGATAACCGTTAAATGGGCCATGAAAGAAAATTTCTAGAATATTTGAATTGGTCTTTCTGATAATCTTTTCCCATTGCTTTCGCATGTCCCTTTCCTTCCCAAAATAATTAATTAATCTCAATTTCGAGTCCTCGTCTCCCACCGTCATCGTATGCTAAATCTTACATCTTGTTCGGACTCGATGGGAGGTGCCGCGATCACATTGATCTCTGGAACAACTAGCGTACGGCCTCGGACCGTGCTGGACTTAGGGCTTTGGCCATCACTTCCACCACCGCCACTGGCGTAGATTTCATCCTCCTTGATGAAGCCCATCGCCTTGAAGCCCAAATGATCGTGCGATGTAAGTAACATATTGCTCTCTTCGGTGTTGGTGTCACCACCCTCGCTAGGATCACCCTCTTCCGGTTGGTTAAGGGTAACTTCTACTCCAGGAGTAATGGTCGCGCTACTGTTGCGTTGGTGGCCACCTTTAGGCACGCCGGCGGCGAAAAATCGCTTCCGTTCGACGTCCCGCTGCTGCTGCAGTCGCCGTAAGGTGCTGCCACTGCGCTGGAACGGCTGGTGGAGTGGCGGTAGTGGCGCAGTTCCAGGCGCCTCTCCCCGGCGGACCTGATTGTACATTCACTTTACCGAGCCCGCCGCACGGTTCCGGATCGGACGTTCGGAAACGACGATTGCCACTGACGATCGATCGCATCACAGGAAAAACATTGTACAACCCTCGCAACGAATTACATTGGAAAAGTCTTTTGTTTTAGGTAAACTATTTTCACACTTGTCAGCTTGTTAACACTGTAATTGCGTATAAGAAACTACTTATCAGCTTGAATTGTTATCGTTGAGAAACCAAGAAATTGTAGCATTTTAACAAATTTGACTTGAAAGCTAAGAACCATGATTTATCAATCGATTAGCACAAAAACATGGTAAAACTAAACCATAAACAGCCATTGCTTTATAAACAATTTTTTAAAGTGCCACAAAAGCACCGCCTGTTTTCAATATTACAAGATATTCAAGATATTATTTACTGTACATTCGGTACAAACCATCGATTATTCTTTTTTAAGCGATTTTCAGACCTTTCTCCCCTTCTAGTAAAAAGTGCTTCTTTCAGAAACAATAACTATCTTCCGTGAAAGTACAAAATAAATCGTTAAAAGAAAAAGGCCACCCTTCGACAATTGGTCTGCCATTTTATTTCGGATTAAATTTCTTTTGGCAGATTGATTGACCGACCAGCTTGTGGCAACGGACATGGAAGAGACGTATTTTTGTAGGTGCACAAAATCGTCCAACATGCACATACTTATTGAATGCATTCGAAAGGGATCGAACACAAAAAAGGGAGCATCAAAGAGTATGGTCAAGACAATAAACCGTGTTGTCCACCTTAGCGATCATCTCGGATCACACGTTGAACATTAATCGGTGATATAAATATATTTTATTTCATTTAAGTTCACATCAAACTTTAAAACGATCACGAAACGCAGCATGTGGACGGCTACGTTCTTTTTTTGTGGATGCGCTTGATTCTTCCTTTTATTATAAGTGTTTGTATCGCGCCGCTTATGGAGCATTTTATGAGCGTGGATAAACCCGAACAACGTATGGTACCGATCTGCTGACAGGCGGTGATCACCTTCCACAGACCCAAACATTTCGACAGCCACCGTAAAAACCGTGCGCTTTATGTAGCAGCGCGTTGACTTGGAATTGGAATGGGCAAGGCGGGATTTTGGAACGTTTTAAAATGTGTGAAATACTACCCGTTAATCGGTTTTCGACCCGAAAGGGAAAGAATCACCGAATCGTGTCAATTATGCTGGACGACATACATGGAGGTTCCCCGCGTTGTCACCCTGGGAGACCGGTAATTGCTTTCACCTAAAAGATCCTCTGCCTCAAACGGCGGGAGGAGGCTTAAACATTTTCTTATGTATTTTCAATTCATTCTATCCAGTTTCTTCGGCAAGAACCGTAATCCTGTGGTTTTTAATGACCTTTCTCCCAATCTTCACAGAGGCAGTTGACGAAATGGAACAGAATGAGTTCTCATCTTCTCCCTCAACCAAATGGCAATGACGTCTTCCCCTAGACACTAATCGATTGCAACAAAAAGCAACGCTATAAGGCAGCTTGACGATCAGCGATCGGAGATGATCATCGACAAACAAAAACAGCCGACTGTTTTGAATAGCAAGACGTACCTAGCCTCCGTCATGATCGACGTTTTGCAGTCAATTTTCCACAGTTAAACCCGAGTTCAAGTTTCCCCCGGCAAAACTATAATATTTTGACAGTAGTTCATGCAATGGGTAGTTTCGTACGCAATCGGAGCCTTCACGTCTACCATGTGCTGAATGGCATAGAACACGACGTTGTTCGTTATCAGTATATTAGCAGGATGTTTAACAAACTCGCAGTTCATTTTCGTAACGTTGAAGATGAAAAGAACCTTTACATTTTGTTTGCTTTATATGTCATCAGTGGTGATAACGTACCATCATCTAGCAGCAAGCTAGCGTTTACGTTGATTATTGGAGTTGACTAGAGGATTTATTTTTAGATGCAATGCTACACTCATCGTCATATTTCTGTATGCATCGTTGAATGCCGAGTTGAATCATGCGCAAAATTCAAAAATAAACAAGTGATCATTTTAATGTAAATTCTTTGTTTTGCTTAGAAGATTGACGTCGAACGTATTACGCTTTCTCCTTATCCTTGTTCGATGAGGTGAACAAAGAAATGCCACAAATATTGGTTTGAAATATTTACAATCTAAATTAACCAAACGCTTCAAAATAATCCTGTTATATTGTTTTCGTACATTCTATGAAATTTTCAAACCACGTTCGTTGATATATCCCGACCAGACGACAAAATAATGCATTATTCCAAATAATTTTAAACTAAACTGTTTTTGGTTTATTCCGGAAGCATTCAAGCGATCGAAAGCAACTACGTTGAAGAAGCCCTGATGATAATATTGTTCAAATAAACACACCATCCGGAAGCACTTCACCGTACGGTGTTTTTGTCTCTTTAATCATCTTCGCTAAGAAACGCCCAAGAATAGAGGCAAGACAGGCAGCAAAACAACCCACCGAGGAGACGCCAACTGATGGCAACCTTTTGGAGGTTGTTTTCGTAAATCTTGATGAACGGAGCAGGTTTGATGGACGAGAGAGATTCCGTCCGGTTCCTTCCGGACAACGGAAGCAGGGTGTTGGTTGCTTCCAAAAATAAAACTGAAGCTGAACTCAACGCGTACGTTACGTTTCCCTCCGATACTCCTAACTCGTGGCAACTGCTTTCCATATTCCCTTGGAAAAGTCGAATGGATAATGCACCCACGGTTGCCTTCTTCCCGCGGAATCGTTTATTTTCGTTTTGAATACTAATTTTGTGTCGTGTAGAAACGGTAGGAACACATCGTACTCTTGGCCGGACTGTTACGTATTGGCTTCGTTGCCTTTCTTCCACTCATCTTAACCAACAAACGCACCATCAGTCCATATAGTGGCATATTTTAATTTTCTTTCATCTAGCCGTATGCAATCTTATGCATGCGGCATTAAGACCGTACAAAAAGAAGATAGCAATGGGAAGCAGTTAAGGTACTTTTCTGCGCCAATCACTGTTACAGCAGGCATAACAATGGAAGAAAGTTGCCATGCTTCCCGACCGACTGGTTTCTTTTTCTCGTAGAAAACACAATGGCCATAAAAATGTAGTTCGCCCCACAGAGTCGCTTTCTTCCTAGGCGTAACAGTTATGGTGCTACATATTCAAATTGTACTTACGAACCACATAAAAAATAGGCAACACCAGAACGGTAGGAAGGAAAACTTTCGACTAACAGCCAGAAGCTGCCGCCCATGCCGAACGTTACGAAACATAAAACATTACCATAACAGTTGTCGGATTTTCGGTGCCTGCGTCGGTTCCCGATGTTTATTATAGTTTCAATTATTATTATTTGAAGTAACTTGACGTTTGGAGGGGTGCGCATTTGGCAGATGGCCACATGGTAGTTGGAAAAACAGCGGTTTCTCCACTTGACAAATGCGTTTAGTTTAGTTTCGCTTGAAAAGCAATGCGGTACTCGAGCTTTGATTAGTCTCAATCGTAATAAATTGCATAAGCAAGCAGAAGAAAATGGAAAAGGTAAAGGAAAAGAAGAGAAATTCAGCAGTAAACTCAGGATGTTTTGATTATCGTAATCCATAAGCTTTAAAAAGTTAGTTGTAAGCAACTTCTTGTATTAAAGTGGCTTTACAAATGATTGACTCTTTCTTAAGTTAATCTCAATAGCATGGAAATGCGGTACGATCACTGAATCGAATAAAGCCCATGCAAATAATTCCATCTTCCCTTCGAACGGCAGTAAAGATTGAACTCACACTAAGAATCTAAACATGCTGCAAAATTTGTGCGACGCCAGCAACTGCAACTGAAACCGACGAGACATGGTTTTCAATGAAGTAATGAAGACGACTCCCTTCGTACTCCCGGCGGGGGTCACTATTCTATACGAATGCATCACAGCATAGCACTTAAATCATCCCCACACGGAGAGGGAACGCTAATAAAACCAATTTGTCCATTCCACCAGTCAGAATCGTATGCATTGTCCGTTGGTTCGCGAGGGAGTTATGTGTGTTATGGGTGGTGTTGCCGTATGCTGCCTTACACTTGCCAACAGCTCTTCCTCGATTCAGTAGCCAGTGTTGTTATGCTGTCTACATACTCGGGGTTGCTGGCATTCTTTTCTCCATTTTACCGATCTCCGAGGCTCCCCCGTGAAGGTTCGCATGGCTTTGTTTAAATCTACAAGAACATTCCTTCCTTCGCCTTCCGAGACAGCTGGAGAGCTGTGAAGTGTCACGAGGGAATCTCAGAGTTGGTTCTCTAAAACGGCGTGGGTAAAAAAATCGCGGAATTCGTTATACCCCATCGAGTGCATGTGCAACGTTGCAGATTGGACGAAATACTATTTTTATATGTTACCCCCACCAGCGTGTTCAAGTCGCCTACCCGTAGCCAGACGGGAACATTTTTATCTTGCCACTTGAGAATGAATAAATACAGAAATGCATCCATCCATCATGAAACTCGCCCGTCGTGGATATTTTTGCATTCGTTTGAAACGCGTTGCAACGGGGGTTTAAAGCTAAACACATGCTATGGCGCATAAATCGTGCCATGTCAGCGAGAAACGGTGTTAGAAAAACACACACTGGTATGACCGTGACGGCAACTTTCATCTTTCACTCCACTTCGTGACCACCACTTCTCCCACGACTTTTCGACAGACGGTGTGCTTCATTGTTGCCCCGACCTTTTTCCCTGACTTATTCTAGTCACTTTCTCATCAACCTTTCCTAAGCTCCGGTTAGTTTTAGAGGTCGCTCGGAAACGGGAGCACGACAGATTGGGTCTCGTGGTCGGGAAATGAAAGCCGATTTTCTATTCACTATTCGAACGATTCAATGACGTTTTTGCTAAGGTTTGTTTTTCTCTACCAAAGAAGTGGGAAAATGGTGCAGTTTCTCTCGCAAGGGACAATGAAGATACATCTCCACCAAAACCCAGAGGGACATCGGTGGGTGTTGAAGCGAAATCAAACCAATAGAGACATACCATTTGCTAAAACCACACCCAATGGTGGGACAATGAAGCAACCTACTTAATGCTTCGGATAACCCAGATTGGTTTTTCTTTCTTTTGTTAATTGTAAAGATCACAATTGAACAAAAAATTGGCCACGTCAAGAGGCGTCCTGCGTACGTGAGCTGCATCGGGGTTGACGTTTGTCGATGGCTATGGAACGCACGAGAAGAACTTTACTTTTTTTTGCGCACGCAAACATGCGAATTCGCGCGATGGTGAAGTAAGTAGACCACCCCAAAGCGGGGGACCAACGACGATCGAAACCGTGCCTTATCTGCTATGGAAAAAAGGAAGGTGGTTTGTGTGGAGAAGCGGAGCAACTCACGCCACCATTCGAATGTCCCCTGCAAGATGGGCTGATTTGGTCGTCGTATCAACGCATTCCAGAGTCTTTCATGGTGTATTATCTCGTCGCATACGACTTCTTAAGTTGTGTGCTCAAGTGAAGACGGCGAATCGTTCGATGTCCCACTGGTGCGGTGTTATTAATAGCAAAAAACCCAGCATCACCGTTAAAATTAAATAAAATTCCTCTTTCATGAATTAAAGTCTTTTTTGTCGCACGTAAAACATTTACAACCTAAAGTAAGATACCGTCAGTATCAGAATGTGATCATTTAGCAAACTTATTTGACATTTTTAGTGCGATATTCGATTGATGATCTGTTATAATTCTTAAAATTATCTTTACATAAATCCGCTGTTTTGCCTCATTTTGTAAATTTGACCTTTTTATTAGCTTCTTCTTTTGCTGGCATCATCCATTCATGGTTGGCTAACCAGCCTAGGAATTACAACCGGACTGAACTAACTCCACGTGGAAAACGGTAGTCTGTTTTTATTGCCCGGAAAGGGACACACTAAAAATCTTCGTAAAAAAATACAAACAAGCCCAGCCTTTGCCCGGAAGGAAGGAGGCCGTTAATGTTGCTGAGCTTGGGAGGTTTGTTTTATGCTCGAGTAAAAATGGCTTGCGACGAACCAAACAATAGCATCACCGACGAATGTAACAGCTTCGAGCCAAGATGACGACTTTAACGACAGCACCGATTTTCTTCGGTGACCAAACAACAACAACAAACGTAACGGAGGGCGGCGCCCGAACTCTAGCTAACTTGTGCCGCCCAATCGAGGGAGACCTGCCGACTTTCCCGGCGTTGGGATGCAATCGATTGACCAACGACTTGGCCACAAAGTGAATGGAAAGCGATCAATCCGGGGAGGGAAGAATGAATGAAAAAACGGGTTTTGTCGGCAGCATAACAAATCCATTTTCCAACACGAAACAATTGTCTGCAATTGGTGCGCGCAGTGGTTCTCCCGGTTCAATCCTTCTCCTTCTGCTGCTACCGGGGAAGTTCCCTTCACATGTGGCCAGTTCCTAACGGAACAAGCGCTGGAAAAGATGGGAAATACAACACAAAACGATCGCCCAAATCTCGACCGGGAATAAAAAGATCTGAACCATTTAGTTTACTGTCTTTCGACTTCTTTTTGTACTTTTGACAGCAACAAGAAAAAACAAACCCAAATATGCCAAGCTCTCATTCCATTGGATAATTGGAAAATTGGTCCATTTACTGAACGTCCGAGACGGACATGCACGCACAGGGTATGAGGAGCATAGGGGTCCGGCATCAGATCGCCTGGTTTTTGCCAATTCCATCACAGCAAATTGCGAATGGAGCGACGTGCGGTCGAATTCGTTGCCAAGAATGGTGCATTCAGTTGGTAATTGCCGAACGAATCATGTTGCATTTTCTCCCAGTTGATTCGAAGCTCAACATAGAGCATTCACTTGACGCCAAAGAATCGCCAAAGACTATGCTAAGGTTAAGAATGAAAATATAAGAAATTTCGAGATATTTACTTCAACGATCTCGACACTTCTTACAAACCAATTTTCACTCGAACCTAGCAGATTCAGTTAAAAGGTTAACACACCTACTAGACCCGATCTTACGTAACTCCAACGCGATAATTTGTCAATGATCAAGTAAGATCCTACACCTACATAGGAACGCGGAAAACAACACCCACATTACAATGGGCGAATCCAAGTAGTTTGAATTGATTGACTTCGTGCCCTTCGAATATACTTTAGTGTAGGAGGTATTCAACATTACAATTGACAACCGGGAGCTACTCGGAATGTCTCGTAATGTCAAAGTGTGGATCGTTAATGTATTGAACAACCATTCGTGGTCTTAAAGGTAGGCGTCTTGCTTTGAACAAGCTCTTTGGATCGGAGGACCCTTTAAAGGGCACACACCTCATCTGATAATCACGTAATTTAGTCGGTGTCGGAGCAACACGAACGATAATGTATTCTAATAACATTCATTATGTAATTAAACGCAGGGCTGCTGTCCGCCAGGTACAACAGGTCCATAAAAAGACCCTCACAACAACGACATCAGAGACGAGATCTAGTTGGTAGGTTTATCTTCCCAAGCGGTCAAGAAAAGCTGATGTTTCGCAAAAGGCATGCTCGAAATGCCATCGTCTCGGAAGAAAGTGAGACCTTTTCAGCTTGGTAAACATTTGCGTGTCTCCTTTCGGTTTCGGTGTGCCTTCTAATGCGCAATAGATGAAGTTGATAATGTTGATTGCAGCGGGCGGCTAATGTGCAACCGAGCTAAAGTTGAAGCTGATGTTTTTGTTGCTGATGATGATGATGATGATGATGATGATGATGGTCTTTAGGACATCCGATCTTTCTCGTCGGATCTCCAGCTTGGCCAAGAAGGTGTCAGTTTTCTACCCAACAAACACTTCAGTTGTAAGTTCGCCGATCTCGAACGCTTTTTAGGAGCCACTACTTTACGTAGCTATAAACTCATCAAACATCAAACGACAAATTTGGATTTAAATGGAGTCAAACATTTAAATATTACCTACAACACGCGATTACTCTCTCATGCGAGCTTTCTTCTTTTAAGACTGCCAGCTGAGCAGTATAATTGACATGTTGACATTTTGCACGAGCATCTTCATGTCACTCAATTTGCAATTTGGGTAATTTCCCCATTTTCTCCAAGAAAAATAATATCCCCTAATAGTTGTCTTCTTTTCAAAACAATTTTACCCTTTGGTTTCCTACTTGCGGCCGTGCGGTTCGATATGACTTATTAATTATCTTTTAGGCAGCTACCTCATCCTTACCCAAAAACAATGTAGATAAAAGATAAAGGCACCCATCAAAATATGATCAGCTGTGTAATTAATGTCGGGTTAATTAAACCGGTTCACAGCCCAATACAAATCGTGTTTCTTTACGAATCGTCCAGTCATAAATCATACTCTGCATTGCATTGCTAGACCAAGTCCAAGATGTAGTTCAAAACAATACGGTAGCAATAAAATGTAACATTATCAAATTAAATAACTGGCCACCCGATGGGGCCCGAAACTACATGTGGTGCAATAAAGTAAATCTCGGTCATAACACAAACCCGTTACTCATGATTCATCCGGTGTCCGACAGAGAATCGAAAAAGTAAAGAGATCCACCTCCGCTGGCCAGCATGGCCATAAATTTCGTTCACACGGATGCATCCGATCCAATTTAGAGAGGAACATCAAAATGACGGGGTGAAAAATAATGGAAAAAAACTACTCTCTCAACGGTCGACCAAGAAGGTTGCCTTGTGTGATGGTTTGGAAGGAAGGAGGAGGTGTGTGTGTGTGTGTGCATAACTTCCGGCGCCACCAACCGTATCCTAACCTTGGGCCGGAAATATAATAATGCAACCCCAGCCGAAACGCATCGGTGGCCACCGGAGCCAGTAGAGGGTTGCTGTTTTTTGTTATTCCTTTCATTATCCTCTTGCCAGTGCATCGTTGTTGTGGTTTTTTTGTTTCGGAACGATGCAAAAGTGCACAAAAAGCCCTGGCTGAGTGTCGTCTCGCGTTATAGCAGAAAACATAAACCTTCGGTCGTCGGTGTGTCGCGAGACGGAAACTATGGTTCCCCAGGAGAAAATTCCCCGGCGCATATGTAGCTCGTTGGTAGAAAAGTTGCCTGGTGTTCTTAGCTGCTTTGCTTTGTTTAGGTTTGCGCCGTGTTCCATCCGGACATTTCTTTGGCCGTCGTTTCACGGCTGAGAGACTGCACACAGTCAACGTGACCCGCTGACAACGGCTAAGTTAAAAACTGCCTCTACCGTACCGTGACCGTAGACGGGAGACCTTCTCGGTTCCGGAGAAACGTTTTTCGCCGTCGTTTGAAAGCGGAAACCCAAACGGTGAGCAAACAGCGCGCGCTTGACTGAAAGAAGCGCCGACAGGCAGGAAGATCTTTGAGCATACTTTCCAACCCCGATCGCTTTATCTATTTTCACAGTTTTTCAATCAAACCACAACGAAGCGGTGCGGGCCCGAATGGCCATGATTTATGTTCACGAGAGTTTGATTTGACACGCGGTGCCCCGGCGATAAGGTTCGGGAAAAAAGGTGACGCGATAAGGTCCTCTCTCCTTCCTCTGCAAAGGCAGAAACAAGTGTTTGGAATACGCTCAAGTAACTTCCACGGGTTTGCAAATACTACCGACAAACTTTCGGTATATTTCAGTCAAGTGCACAAATTAAAATTAAGTGCAAGCATTCAGAAAGCAGTGAATCAGTTCAACCAACCAAGCTGCTCGTATCGCATACTTGTGCCTGACCTATAAACGGCCCGCGTTTAGCCTGATAAACGTGTCTAACATGCCATCATCCGTCCACATGCACCAAGAATGATCTCACTCGGTTCGAAGAATGAATGATGCCTTTACATAACACACACGAGCGAGATTGCTTAGGATGGCGAGCATGTAGTCCACACGCAAGCGAGAAGATTTCCGAGCCAAGGTCTTCGTTGTCCAAGCGTCTTGGACTTGGCCTATGTCCGATGGATCTTCGCCGGATGCTACTCTTCTTTCTGACATTTTGTCAAACATCATCAGCAAAACCAGCTGGATCGTGTTAAGCGGCTTCGGCTTATTACCAAACGTTAAGTCCAAATGGTTACTCCCGAAACGTTGGAATATTATGGCCATTTGACCACCGACCGCGGGTTCCTCCTAATGATGTCTTTTCGGCCGGCATCAAACCGTAGGAGAGATCGTCGGTCCGCCAGCCGAGCGGACTTAAGTCCCACGACCAGTCGGTGAATGCTAAAGAGCACCACAAACGAGGTGGAGAGGATGAGCAAGAAATTAAACGCTTATGACTGCCACCAACCAACCAACAGAACAACACCACCTATCTTCGGGGGAGGTCTCTTCCTTGGGACCCGCTTCCCCATCGGCGGGCTTATGCTTTCAATCATAATTATTCCATCTTTAGAAAGTAGTTTGCCCCCGCGTACCACAAGCAGCCCCCGCGCCCCCGACGCCGCCAGCTAGAGTTGCACCTCGTGGTTTGCGACTTTCTTCCGTGGATCGTTCCCGGGGGGAGAGTTGATGATGTTTCTTGTTTTTCCTTCCGCTCATTTTGTTTGCCTTTATCTTTCTCCATCCTCTGTCTCCCTCCTGTCGGTCCCGCGGGTTTGGAACCGCGGATTCATTGAAGTTCACGAACCGATATGGCGGAGAAGAGAACCTGCCGGTCATCGGTGATCCATTATCCGCCCGAAAAGGGGGGAGAAAATCTCCGCGGAGTCCCCCAAAAGGGTCGGTTGGTTCAACTTTTCCCATTCCCTTTCGCTTGTTTGGGAAGCTCATTCCAGTGTTTCCCATTGTTGTTGGTCGAATGATTACCGCGTGTAAAGGAATAAGGTGCCTATTTTCTATTTCTTCTATCGAAGGCGTTCCCACATATTGGGTGTGTATGCGTGTGCTTATGGATTTTCATTTTCCGAACACCGCACAATCTCTGGGATCAATTTTAAAATCTTGCTAAGTCTATCGCGCAAGGTCATTGTCGTTTCTTGTGCGAACCAAAAGAATCTTGATGGGGAGGAAATTAAATTAAATAATTAATCTGAAGCCACGTCGTGAAACACGAGTACGACGTCAAACTAGCCGACACAACATCGAGTGGCTCACAAATTCAAACCAAACCGACCGTGATGGAAGCGTACGAGATGGGAAAAAACAACGACCTCCAGGCAACATGAGACGGTGCGCACCGTCTTCAAACCGCGAAAGAAGAATCAAATGTTTCGTAAAAATCACTTTCGACATTCCTCGTGGCCACACGAACGTTGCTGTATTTTGCAACCACTAACGTGAAGAAAACAACCACGCCGGAGCACGCGCTTCGCACTGGACCGAATTAAGGACATCCGTTTCGTGCCGATGATTTTCCGATGGATCTTCTTGCACGGTCGATTCCCAAAAGATTCGATAAAGATTCCTCTCGAGCGTACACCGGAAAAAAAGAAAAACGCACTTTTCATTCACCAGCGCGCCGGCTCACACTCGCTTTCGCCGTTTGGACGCACAAACAATAGATAGCAGACATCACTTTCTTCTCACTGGAAAAATGGCATTCCAAAAGTGGCCGGGGCACGCGATCGCTGCAGTCCCGCGACACAGTTTCCGACGGTACGTTGTGCCTTTTGCTTCCAGGGTGGGAACCGATCGTGAGCGAGGGAAAATTCACACCTTTCCGGCACAGAAGCGAGAAAAACCAACCACTCAAATCACGGACGAACAAGGGAACTTTTATTTTCCGACACACGAAAACACAGCACTCGGGACAAATTGGGAATCGAAAACCGCCGGACAACACTAAAGCTGTGTGGGTTGTCGAAAGGGCTGATCGAAAGTGTTGGCTTGCCGTCGTTGGTTCGTTCGACCGGCTTGACCAGTCGGGCTTTCATCGGCGGTTTTTTGGAAACCTGAAACTATCCACAGTGGTGGTGGCAAAATGCATATCGCACCGTCGTTATGTGTAGCTGTTTAATATTGACTTAAACGTAACGGAAAGGGGGAAGAAAGGAACCCTTTTGCAAGGGGATCTGGCCCCGGAACTGCAATGTAAATCACTCACGCGCGCAATCCAATTCACTTCCACGCCAACGCGGGGGATTGATATACTTCACGGAACAAAAGCAAAACGTAAACACACTGCTGTGTTTGCAACGGATATTTAAACAAATCAGCCGTTCGGGAGGGTATGTGTGGTATTTTTTTAACTTTCTTCCGCCCCTTTCAGGAACCCACTAACTTATGCCGGAATTAAGCCCCACTGTTTCATATATATTCTGTTCACAACACAACATAACCGCCACATAACGGCCACAGCTTGCATCAACCGGGAAGTTTAAACTCCCTTTTCCAAAATAAAACAAGGAAAACGGGCGATAGCCAACACTGACATTTTAATTAACTTATCGTCGGTACAAACCATAGGGGACCCCTGTGTATAATTCCCCCTACATATTCTAACACTTCTCTTTTGGCCCTTTTGGAACACACACACACACTTCACACTTGAAAACAAATGCACTAACCGCCGATGGATTATACCCTTTCGCGACGACGATGCAAGTGTTTATAGTTAATTGCTTTCACTAACCGCCTAGCGTTTATCGTGCCTCGGAAACGAAGCCCCCAAGTGAGACCGTATGAGGTGTTTTCTTTTCGTTTCGTTCGGGCCCCTAATATTTTCCCTAACCGACACGCGGCACGCCGGGCTTACGTACGTTCGTCTTCGACGGCGTCTAATGGGAAACTAAATCAGCGTCCAACAGCGCCGTGGCGGTTCGCATCTGGTCCGTGGACCTTTGTGGAGCTCTCTGCGGATCTCTGATCTCTCTCGTGTGCAGCCGCCGCGGTTCACAAGATCGCGATCCAGCACACAATACACAATGCAGAATGCAGGGCTGGCGGTTCGCTCTCATCGAGATTTCCTCGCTCTCTCTCACGCAGTACCGTAATTGTCGCGTGTTTCAATGGCGGCGCTGCACCTCTGCGCGAGGTTTGATTTGGTCGCATCTTCACCGCATGGTGGTGGTGAGCTGAAGCAAAATTCAAAACCGCGGACCACCAAAAGCAGGCAAAAGCGCGATCAGCGGCTCACTTCTCACGGCTCACGCTGAAGGACGCTGCCGCGAATGTAAGCGACCCCCATGGCGGCACGTCAAGATGATACGGGTTTCGATACGATCGCACGTACCACCGGTTGTGGGTATGAATCAGCTGAGGTGTTCTAACGAAACGTTAAATAACGATCTTATTTAGCACATGCTTTACGATCAACTCGTGTTGCACCTTAAAGCATCGTGAGCTATTGTTTATCCTTACCACGCGTCATCAGGTTTTCAGCTTACTTATCATTTCGTTTACGTAGCTGTTTGCGATTACTTTGCACGGTGTATCTGTTTTTGAAGTCCAGCATACAATGAAACGATCGCCCTCTACCCACAGCTTGTAGGTTGACGAGCTACCAGCTTCATCGGAAGGCTGCCATTTTCCGGCATATTACAAATCCTACCCTCAGACCCCAGACATCCTACCATTTGAAAAGGCCTCCACGGATCGTGTTTGAAATTAAACAACCACAAGCAACCAGGCCACAAGACACCGCGCGCGCCCGTAACTAATATGGTCATTCCAATGCAATCAAGCTTTTCCTGCGAGCCCGGGACGGATCGTGGGACGAAGAACGTTGAAATTTTGACCGATCGGAGGTAGGGAGGTGGGCAAACGTCGGCCCTTGTAGACGAGAGGCCCCGAGCATATTAACGTTAATAAGCCAATTTGGCAGTTTAATGATTCGAGCTCCTCGCTCCTCTGCTTCTCCGGAGGTATTCCGGTGATGTCGGGGCTTTCGACGTGGGAAAACTTGCATACATAAATGATTGATTCTTCCATAGAGGAGGAGGAATTTTTCTTCAGAGCTTCGGACCGAAGCCAACATCCACCCCATAGTCCATATTGGCGTATTAGGAGAAGGAATAAACGTTCAAATCACCCCCGGGGTCCTATAAGGCATTGCACGACGTTCTCCCGAAGCCGGAGCGTTCGCAACGATGGCTAGT
>KE525044.1:59780-88784 GCA_000441895.2 Anopheles sinensis | reverse complement strand
TTTCTCCTTCACATTGCGTACTTTCTAATTTGGCATTGTTCAGTCTTAGACCTTGAAATAGGTGCGATTTACTTACGATGTTGTCCATGCGGAAACACGGTTCAACTGGGACGTGTTAATTTGCTTCTATCGCAGAGAAGTTGTTTGTTTATTTTAAAATGACAATGATTTTGCAGATTTTTACTAAGGCTACATTCCAACTACCGGTTCCATCCAAATACTGGTTTCATCACATTTTTGTTCCCATATCGATCCATGCAATCCTGTCCCTAATTATCCTATAACAATGATTAATGCACAATACTACCAACGATCTCTAATTTGCTTCGGAAACTCTAGAACAGACCACCCAATATCTTAAATGTTCAAGGGATTCTGGCTGCTTTGACGTTAAGTGTCACTGTTCTTCCTTCGACCCGGCCCGGTATCGGTTTATCTTTCGACGCCACCGGAAGAAGATCCGGACGAAAATTGACTAATAATAGCCGGGTGAGGTACAATTATCTCCCAGCCAGCATCGACCCCTACGAACTGCAACACAGTGTCAGTTGCCCAGAAACCCAGGAACCGTTTTCAGAACTAAAACACTCCACCAAACGGACGATCGTTCTGGTTCCCAGCAGATCAAACTTTGAGCAAGAGAAAGTAAGCTCACATCCGACGGCCCGGGTTCGCCTCGGAGACGGGTTTATGGTTATTTCTTTCGAACTCGATTCTCGAAGGAGGAAATGTCTCCTCCCTTGAAGCACTTGTAAGACCTGAATAAACTTCCTTCCAGCGCATGGAAGAAACACGATCCCGTATGAACCATTAAAAGACGGGCGCAACACAAAAGTAGAAACGACCGAGCGATTCCCGACTCCGCTCTGAAAACGAACTGGAAAGACTCGTGCTCCCGGCATACATATGTTAATAAGGTAATGAATGTGCTTGAAATGGTTGCAAATGAATGCTCAAATATACGCCATCGTAACGCGGCAGTCGGGGACATACTTCTTCCGCCTCAGGGCCGGAAGTACTCAGTGCAGTGTAGATACGGGTTCAAGAGTTTTCTGTACTCAATTGCCGCACATACATATTTCTTGCTCATCGCTTTATCCTTTCCGGTTGCAGATCCTGTAGAGCAGAGTTTTGGATTTGGACCGGACGTAAAGGGTTGTCGGAATGGTAGAATGAAAATAATCGCTCTTTACAACAAATGCGCAACCATTTAAAGCCTTTTTAAATGGGCGTACCGCTTGTTCACCCGACAGCGGCTTCCGGGATTTAGTTGGAGCGATCCCTTTCAATTTTTTTGCAAAACTCAAAAGGTTTTTGTTGAGGTAACTCGACTCTTCCTTCTTCCTTGAATAAAATCATACACAATTGCATTCTCTCGCAGAAATTTACGTGCGTGAGAATAAGAAACTGGAACCGATCATTACACATCCCTTGCAAGACATCCTCCAAACAACCGGTAGCAAAATTACAGTGAATGTGCAAATTCCGTAAAGGGACATTTAATTTACACTTTTAAGCGAAAACCAAAAAGTTCAGACTTCCAAATAAATTTGCCGATTCGCACCATACAATTAGACGCCGTCGTGCTGCCCCAGTTACGAGCAGATTCCCGCGGATGATTTATGGCAGTGACCGAAAAAGAAAATGGCTTGTGATTTAGTAAAGCTACCGTGCGTATGCCAATTTTTGCGTTATTTTTTTGCTACCTTGGCACGCATAAAGTAGCACCAAAAGTGTTCGGTTATTGATTGCCCATATTATTAAAGCATTAATCTTGGCCGGCTAAAGACTTGTGTTCTTGGGGTGGAACTGCTTTTCAAACGAGAGCGTAATGCAACGCAGCAGTAGCGTGACAGAAGGATTTGTTTCAATCGTGTTTTGCTTTTGAATAATGCGAGCTTGCCTGTCAAAGGTTGTAATTATTGTACGAATATTATTCAATGATTAATGGAGTACTGTTTGCTCAACACACACTTTTCTTGTCGTTATAACCGAAATTGTATACTTTCGAAAATGTGCCGGTCAAATTCTACTGTGTTTAGTTCTCTTTAGTAATTTCAATCGAACGTAACTCAATCCAAAACATATCAATTATATGTATAATATAATCGTTCTGTTGCAATTTGACATTATACAAATTAATTCGTAGCCTCCGTTTGGGATCTAGCGCAAATTTCATAACAACTTGAATAGTCATAAGCACAGTGAGATAGTAATGGAAGTATTCAAGTGAATTTTACCTTAGCAGCCTCGCGCCATTCCGATAACAGGTTGATAGTTCTTGACCCATTTCCCACACCGATAAGCAGTCGATCCACCATGAAGAGGGCACATTTTTAAGCCTCTCTCTCTGTGACTACAAAATCCGATTGAATCTGTGCCGCCACAACTAAAGCAGCGACAGCGAAGAGAAAGGGATCGAGCGCAATCGAAAAGGCTACGGTCTTTAATTTAGTTTTCATAAATTAAGATAATTGAATTAAATTTGGCGAAACTTCCGCGTTGCGACAATCTGAATGGTTGAGTCTGAACAAGTTCATAACATTTTTATTTTTCGTTTGCATCGGGCATCGCTGTCGTGAGCTTGAGAGAATACACAACCACACACACTCCTCCTCCAACAGGGTAAACATCAACGGAGGTAAACCGTATCCATTTCCCTGCCGAAACAGGAAATGAAAACGCGCCATGAAGGCATTCGGACTTTTAGTTTACTATTTCCCTTCACATTCCGCCACGAAGCTCTCTCCCACGGTGGACAAGGCCCGACCCAGGGGGGGAAATTGGAAATTTTTGAATTTTATTTCCATTACATCCTTCATTGGTATGCCACGACGAGGCCCGTACTGGGTAGAACCACCATCGAT
Organism: Anopheles sinensis; assembly: GCA_000441895.2. NCBI lineage: Eukaryota > Metazoa > Arthropoda > Insecta > Diptera > Culicidae > Anopheles > Anopheles sinensis. Next base: position 85,917 of record KE525044.1, on the reverse strand, counting down.
CCCCCAACCTCGCATCATGCATGATCCAAGTCAATGTCCAATAATGCCACAACAGCCTTCTGTCACAAACCTAACGGATCCACCGTTCGGTCGGACAACGGACCGTTAGTAGAGACGCTAGAGACCTTCAAGAATTGAACCATACCGGTTGCACTGACAACAAGATAGAGACTGAAACAAAATAACTGAACTATCACTGATGCAAAAGGGAAGTTTATCTGCTCCCGTCCAGGATGAAGGGGATGGTCGCACATGCAAAGGTCAAACTTTCTGCTGGAACCAGTACCCGGGTGAAGGAGGAACTGAAGGTGCATCTCGTTATCTGATCCAATCCGATACGTGTTCGCATAATTGCGGATTATAGTCGATCGTTGATCCTCGTCCGACTCGCTCCCAGCTTGAAGGCACTGCAAACACAATCTGACATAAACCATAGGGCAAACTAGGCCAGTTGTATTTCACATATCTTTTATGTCCGCTGCAACTTGTTTTTGCAACAATCAAACAAACGGACCGTTGGACCAGCACCATAGTATCAAGGGATGAGAGCGGCTTTAAAACAGTAGTTCTAGTCGTAAAACATCTTTCGCTACTGTTCCTAAGCTCACCAAAACAAGACATGCCTGTTTGACTTCCTCCTTTACCTGAGGTCAGAACTTCATCAACTCCAACTACAAATAAAGGCCCCACGACGATAATTTATTTCCATTTTATCACCAACTCACGCCGGGAACCCTGGAAATCTTCGGAGCACACTATACTGACTTGATAAATGTGTCATAAATGAAGAATAAATTTCAACACGCTCCAGTGCAAGAAGTGAAGACAAACAGATACAGAAAACTAAACAATTGCAGCATGCCCGGTTCCCGGTCTTCGGTCCAAAAATGGGCCACGGATAAGAACCGGTAGCTGTTAGCTACACTGACCGAAAGAAGGCACGAACATGCGGTGCTGGTTCAGATAACTGTGCGCTCTACTGACAGAAGATAAATGGTAAAGCGCCGTAGTTTTACCTTTTACAACCTTTTTTTATTTGCAAATATAGGCCGCGTGCGCGAAAACGTTGCAAGTACAAGATTTCAGGGTGTGGTGGCATTCTTCAAACTGTTTACAGTCATCTGGAGACCAACAGCGTGTTAGCATGGTATACGTGAATTTGAAACAAAACAACGAGACGGTGGAGTTAATTTAACGTTGTTGATTGGCCTCTAAAACTCTAGTTCTCCTGTGAGACGATACTCCACCCGACGGTTCAAATTCGGTTCAGGTTTTAAAGTCACATGTCGGCTGCGGTTCTGGCTGGTGTGAAAAGACGTGTAATTATGCCAAACCACATGTATCCCTACCGAACACAACACAACCAACGTCATCCCGGTGAACTTCACATACGTACTGGGAATGCAATCCGTGTCACGTGCTCCGGGAAAACCGCCAATTGCAGGGCACGGTGGCAATTCGAACGCAAGTACTACGTACGCGTAAGACTATGTGCGCTAATTGTAGCGCAAACCTGGCCCCGCTTTAGGGGAACGTACGCCATATACTAATTACGATCTTATCGGTCACGGTGCATCCGTGCATTATTCCCATGAACCGGAGCAATTGCTTGGGAAAACACGGAACTGTCGGTAGGCAGGCGGTAGCCGTAGTACAATGATGCCACGCGGCCACTGCCATGTGCTAAAAATAGCTCAAAGTCTACCCTACACTTGAACGGCGTGTCAAGGGCACTAAAAACGATGGTTCTATCGTACGATCGATTCCGGCATTCGAAGGAGGTTAAATCTGTTCCAGGTATTCCGCCAGAAGACGGATCTGAGGCCTGAGAAATCTGAGGAAAGCGAAAAACTCTCACGATCATGGTAATTTAGGCTAGTTAGACGTTCAAGACTCGGTCCTAGAATGGATGCCTGCGGTTCTTTGAATATCTTATTGGATATCTAGCATCTTGGTGTCAACTTGACATTGCCATTTCCAGAAACATCTTCCCAAAGGTTGCTCTCGCTCTCGTTGCAACAAAGTATTGGTACGGCATTCGCTTTGAAATTATTTATACATTCTGTATATGTTTGTCACTGACAAGACAACATGAATAATTTCGAACGACGATGGCAAGTTTTTTCAATTTCAATTTCAACATTACCTTTACGATGCCATTTCGTTTTAATCTCCTAGCTCTTTTTAACAAAATCTCTATGACACGCACTATCCCATATCAGTAACTTATTTGCATAGTTTTCAATTGCTCGCTTGATAGCTAAAACATTCTAGAGTATACACATTGCTTTCATTTATTTTCCATCCAATAAACTCGAACTCTTCCATTTATCGTTCCAATCAGAAAGAAATAAATACTTCTAACCATTTGACATTCCAACTATGGTTTTAATGGCTGAAGTCAAGCAAACATGCACATGAGACGGGACTGGACCCTTTTGGCACCGTCTGTTTGCCGATCATCGTTAGAATAAATATTCCCAGAGCACACGGCACAACATCCTCCAAGAGGACCCGAATGCTAAGATAAACAAACAACGGTAGCCTATTCCTTCCCGGGGCTCGATAGGGAGTATCCATTCCAAGCCACTTTCCGCCCGTGGACTCACCATTTGCATGACACGCGAACAACGGTGTCCATAGGACATGGCGAGAGAAGGAGTACGACGTTTCGTTCAGGAAAAATTAAGCACCATTCAAATGACTACCGAAGACCCCGAGTATCAAGTGTCAACCGACTACTGTGGCCTGAAGTGTTGTGCGTTGAGCGCGGAGTTTAATCTCCGGACTGCAGGAAGAGGATTAAGTGCTTCCAGCGTATCATGCCGATACCATAGCATGCAACTTTGTTGCAGCGATCGTTTGCATCTGCAAGAGAAGACCCCTCTTGTCCACCGTGAGCTGGGCGATGGCTCTTCTTCTTGCCCGGTAAACAACAAACACGCATACACACACAAAGCATACGAACATTCGGAATCGTGGGAAGAAGCAACATTGAGCAACGATAACGGGTTCGGTAGGGCTTGACTCTCAAGTGATTTGCCTTCGATGGTCCGCCGATCTTCCACACCAAACTCCCCACGAGTACACCCAGATTGTCCAACTCGGAGTTCTAACTTTTATAGATCCACTTATGCCAACCATCTCTGGAGTCCACACTCCCGATGATGGTCGACCATTTTAAGCCGTGGTGGCAGTTTTACTGCATCCGAAAATGGCATCGTAAACGATCCAGCGCTGAGTGCAGTTGATGTTTGCGAGGTCAGCGCCCCATTTCATATCCGAAACGTCGGAATGTTACGTCCGAAGTTCCAAGTATGGATCGTCGAATCCACAACTTCACCAGACTTCGAGACTCTGCAGGGACCGGAAGAAAATATGTGTACCTAACTAAACATGGGTGACCTTTTTTGAGTTATTTTCTTGAAGGTACTCTTCTTCATTCAAAAGTAGTCCATATCGTAAATAAACTCAAGTACCTACTATCGCTATTGTAGTCCAAACATCCAGCGTTTTAAATATCGGTTTGTTTACTTCCATTGTGAAATGTTGATGGATGCATGCGGCTATGATAAGAAACCTAACAGTAATCCCAAGAGCTACTGTATTAGTTTCTTTTTCTACTGGTGCAGGACATTACAATGTTTGTCTGGCGGGACTGGAGACAGGTATGTAAATAAGATACTCAATTATGTTCAGTTTAGATTATCAAGAGTTGGCTAATCTTTTTTCTTCTTTAACTTTCTACCAATGAACAAGCACCAATGCTGCGTAATATGAGTCGTAGAAATACGTTCAATTTGCTTAACGATACGACGATCAACATTTGGTCCTGAACGAATTTGATTGCTCAACGATAGATATATCCATGATAATGTTTGTTTACAAGGAACACATTAACCTAATTCTCTGTAGCAAAACATAAAAAGGCAAATGAACTCTCTATTACCTCCAATCAAGGCAAAGAGAATCATTAATGAAGTTAGCAATTTATTTGGCGAAGAAAGAATAAAAAAGATATGACAAGAATAACTTCGAGCAATGCAATTTGCGTCAATCGATATTGATGGTTATCGGGCACAACCCCATTTTCTTCGGCAGTTATTACTTGAATCTACGTCATCGTGCCGATAAAACCATCGTAATCACATCTATTGCTTTTGTTTTGGATTTCTTAAATTCTAAATACTAACCACTAGCCAGATTGCACGTGCTTTTGAGTTCAATCAAACGATCTGCGGTTTCGTGTGTCGTTAATTGATTAGCTACTGCTCTTCCCTCGGTCCCGCATTATTTTATATTTCAACGACCTTGCCACCAGCATCCCACCACATCTAGGATTACATTCCGACCGCACAATGGAACATGCTTTTCCATGGGAAGCAACGTGTCACGTACCAACCCTCGTGATGCTTGAACGCACACCCCGCCCGATGTGCTTCCCGAGCGAGCTCTCATCGTTATCGATCGACTGGCAAGTGGGCGGGCAAGATCGACAATTAAACAAATATCTTGCAAAAACCCGCTCTTTCTAGCGGTGCTTATCAATTTTGTATGCCTTTTTCTGACTGGATAAACGAAGCATTGCAGTGGAATTAAACACGAGCAAACGGCGAGTGAAAATGATACCTTTTTCCTTTTCTCCAATTGCCTCACGTTAATGTCGGTTTGTAAACAAAGACTCACTCTCCAGCTGGACGAATGGAGAGGGGTAATGAAAATGGGTGGGGTGGGTAATTGATATCTTTTTGGCGATCGCAAACATCCGATAGGAACGATACATCTGCTCTCACTATCAGCATTGAGAAGAAATTAAAACGGTCATTTTGAATACCAGCAAATAAAACTTTAGTTGAGCGAAAGTTTGATAGTTCTTATGGTCACGAATGAAACCTGTACCAAATCTTGTTTAATGTTTAGTTTAACATGAACACGTTTTAGGTGATTCTTAGGAAGCCTAACTTATAGTTCTAATGTACAAAGAAAATTAAAACCCTTGATAAACCCATACATGTCAAATCTGTAAATCTGTCGACAACTGCTCTTGTTATCAAAAACTTACTCCAATCTTGTCCAAACTCCGCACGGACGCCTGATGGACGCTGGTAAACGGGCGCACGGGAACGAGCGCCTTGCACATGATCGGCGCCTCTTCCCTGGATGACAGTACCGGGTCCGAGTCCTCCTCATCTGACTCGCCTATGTCGGACGTGAGCGGAGTGCAGCTGTGACTCCGCAGCTTGCAGTGAAGCGGTTCGCTTGCGGACCGTTTCAGGAAGCTGGCTGTGGTGGTGGCCGTAGCATACGCCGCCGCCCCGATGATCAATCCGGCCACTCCGGAAGAAGTACTGCACGCACCTCCGCCCGGTGGATCTATCTTGAAGCTCGGCACAATCGGCGGCTGCAGCTCGTAGGACGAGTCGGGCGACGATAGTTCAAAGTGCACCAACTTGGTGCTGACGCGCCGTTCCGTGGAAATGCACGAGCTGATGGTGTTGGTCAACGGTACGGGAGGAGAACCGTCGCCTCCATCGCCATCGTCTTGCTGCCCGTCATGTTCATCCTCCTCATCCACGTCCGAGTGGGACGGTTCGCACTCGAACGAGTAGTCGTAATTTTCGCCCCAAACGAGCGTCCGATTGAGCGCGTCCGATTCGCGCCTCACAAACGCCACCGACAACCGGCGTAGGTTTTCCTCCGTCAGAGCCGGAGACACACAGCGACTTCCGTTTTCCGAGCTGTTCTCACTCGTCGTCGTAGTGGCGGTGCCGCACGTTAGGGATCGCTTTGCCCGGGGACTCTTCAGTCCACCCTCGAGACTGTTGCTCTTTTTCTTTGCCGTGAAGAAGTTCAGAAGATTCCCATGCGACGGTTGCTTGGGAAGTTCCGAGTTGCGACGCTTCTGGAAGTGCTTCCGAATGGCGAGTGGCGTTCGTAGGGCTTCCTCGAAGAACGCTTTCGTGGAGGACGAGGACTTACGCGAGGTGGTGCTACAACTTCCCCAAGGATCCTGCGCTTTCCTCACCGGCGATGGAGGCGATGGTTTGGTAACAGGTACCTCAAGACATGCGAGTTCCTCCAGCATCCTCTGTTGCGCCGTCAGTTCCTGATGATCCTGTCCACCCATCCGGGAGCTCCCCTTGCTACTGCACGTATCGTACTGATCCTGCTCCATCGACTCAAAGTCCGAATCGATGAACGACGCGTCGGCCGGTGGCGTGAGCAGATTCAACCGATAGTCTTCGCCCATCCCGTCCGGCCGCTGTTCACCGCCTTCGATCCGTATCTTGATCGGTGTCGAGGTCGACCCGAGCCGGTCACGAAAAGCGTTCCGTTTGGCACCGGGATCCCCCGAAGCGACCGCCTCCGCGTCCGTTTTCGCCTTCTTCACCACGGCGGCCATGGTTGCCTGCTCGTCGATCGCCGCTACCTCCGAGTCGTCCGAGCTGAGCCCGTGCTTGGAGTGTTGCTCGCACGACCGGCACCGATCCTTACCGCCGCCGGAACCACCTCCAGCTCCGGCGAGCAGCGACTTAAACTCGAGCACATTCTCGAACGACGAATCGTTGGCGCTCTTCAGGAGGGCGATAAAATTCTTGCTCAACACCGGTTGCAGTATACTGGCGACGGCGGCCGCTTCCACGCATGCGGCCGCTGCCGACGACGGCTGGCCTCCGTCCTTGCCCACCGCAGGACACTCCAGCACCGTGCGGACGCTTGTCGTCACCTCGATGCGATTACTGCCCGCCGGGCATCCGTGTCCGGTGCTGCATTCCCGCGACTGATCGCGATCGTTCCCGATCGTCGCCTTCTGGACGAGCTCATTTTTGGCGTTTCCAGCACCGGACGACATGATCGTCCGCATGACGATCGTAATTTCCGACGACTTCGTCGGGACACACTCTCCGTCCGCCGACTCACTGTTGTTTGCCATCGTTTCTTGTTTATAGTTAACTACGTCGATTCCTCAACACAATTCCTTTAGGTAGGACACACTCTCAACACACTGTTTACCATTCATGAAAGGTTTTGCCTCATCAAACCAGCACTTGCATTGGTCCAGCAATTCGTTCTATCTTCACCACCAAAGAAAATAACAGCAACTGCGGGAAACACTTGATAAGCTCTAACGAACAGTATTCCAACTTTACCCATCAGCTCATCATCATCACCTCCCTCCGTTCGCCTCTGCAACTGCCCTCCAAAGCACTTTGCAAGGTATTTTTGGAAAAACTTTGGAACATTAACCCTTCGCGTGCAGCACTCACGCACAGAACGAGCTCGAGCTGCGGATCGATCCGCCCCGGTCTACATCACGATCGATTCTAACTTTCGCGCCGCTCCGTTGCACTACCGTCGGTAGGCCGGTTTTCCACGCCACAACGCGGGGCCAGGGCGCGTGTGAACATCGATGGGAAATGGAAATGTGTGTGCAAAACGCATTCAACGCCAACGGCGTTGATTCTGCTGCTGTGCCCTTCGCGCACCCATCGCGCGCATTCTACACTTTCTTCCCACCCCAAAAGGGTCTACTATGCGTCTCTCTGTCTCGCACAAGGTACACCCCACACCCACACCCACTTTCTCTCGCCGCTTTTCGCTCCTCTTGCGTCGAGCAACTGCACTGTAATCGAACACTTTGATTACGACGAATGCCGGTGGTGCGCATGCGCAAAGCTAGACGCGCAACAGACACGCGAAGCTCGGAGAATACGCGGCGGATTTTAATTATCAATCATTATCGATCCGAGCGGGGAGGGGGCGCGGAAGTGCGGTGCGGATCGGTGGGAGACTGGAGCAAAAATGTTTGAAATCACGATTTTTTCTCCCATCCTCCACTCTGTCCCACTCCTTCAGTTCAGTTGATTAAAGCCGAGAGATAAAGTCGTTCGGTGGAAAACACACGGGAGGGGGATAAAGTGACTTCCGGGAGGTGGGTTTAAAAGTGGCAACGCATGTTACATCCGTTAATTCGCGGATTGATTACAACGGCGGGAAGAGGTGCAATGAAGCACATTTGATGAATGTATGTTATTCTTTCCTTTCCTTCCAAAACATGAACCGATCGCACCGTATTCGTCAACTAATTTCATTGAAACGAGAAGTCAATAAGCGAGAGTTACTTATTCTTACGTCAAAGTGATAAGAAGAGTTACGAATAGAAATGGCTTGGACTTGCACTGAATGAAAGAGTGAGAAAGAAATAAATTAGTTGCTTTAAAAAGCATTTGGGAAATACAGAACTCCCAAAGCAATAGAACAGGAAAATGCTCCCGATTATTCCACGAAGGATGGCAAGGGACACACGTAGACGCCAAACAACTAAATCATTCAAATGAAAGTTTATATAAAAGCTCAAATTTATAAAGTTCATAATTAGTTTGTGGCACTGAAAAAGTAGCAAAACAAATCTTGAAACGATCACGGGTAATTTTCAAAGCGAAATACACGCTTTAATGACTGAGAAAACTATATCATAAATGTTTAATAAATGTTTAACAAAACAGCTCAAAAAGGAATTGACCTACAGTTAACGTTATGCAAGTCAAAATTAAACAATCCTTGTGTAGATACTTCAACAAATAACATTAATAAGTAACATACGATAGAAAAACCTCTTTAAATCCAGCAACTTCAACAACCAAAACGTGTGTAACACAATCTCCAGTAATCCACAAATCCAGTGCGAAAAAAGGACCCCAAAGGTGTGAGGTGTGTTAATGGGCCTTTAACAATCCGGATTTCCTGCACGCTCCCATCAGTTGTAGCCGTTGTAGGCGAATAGACAAATAACAAAATCGCATCAACTAAAGGTAAACAATTTTAACAGTCAACTCGTTTACTCAACGCGACCCCGTGGCCTCGAACAAGATGCTGGTCCGTAAACACACCTCCTTCTCTCGCAAACAGGTGATATCATCCCCGACCGAAGATGGGGACCCGAATCAAAACAATAACACCTGGAAAAAGGCAATGTTTCTCTAGATTTTTTTTTCTGCTACACACTAGACGTTACTCCACCAACCTGAGAAGATTTCAACACCTACGGGTGGTCCAACAACGAGTGCTACATTTTACTTCACAGTATCATAAGTTATTAATAGAATTCTCCATCTCTATGCGTGGTTTTCTGAGAGCGCGAATCAGTTCAAACCGTCATGTACTCGGTAAAGGTTCGCGACTGTTTCTTGTAACAGGCAGAAGTTTCATACGAACAACAGCTACGTCATAGATTGATCCATATCTCTTCCATCCAAAATTATGAACGCAACAGATACAACGGTTCAGGGGAATTCCCTCGCCGTCACACCCGTAGGTGAGAAAAGGTGTCCATCCGGTCAGACCGTCGCTGGCAGAGAAAAACAACCCTTCGCGACGCCACGTCGGGGTCGCCGCCATTGAAGCGGAAGTGCCCGGCGACGGTGCTATACACGAACGTGTCCGAACTGACGGTGAATCACAGAACCTTGGGTAAGTTAACTGATAGCCAGAATCTTGTTTTTTCGCTAATGGAGGAAGCAACCGGATGACGGCATCGTCCATCACGCGAGGCAAAGAACGCTGGGGAACGATGTTCGTTGTCGAAACTGTTTGTAAACACACACCCGCGATCGCACAACATTGATCGATTGCGCTGCAAATGAACCCAAAATGGGAGACTTTTAAAAATTTCCGTTCGGGCTGGTTTGTTCCTACCTGGTGTTAAAAATAGTCAAAGAACCATTGAGGTTTTCCTTCAATTAAAACCGAGAAGGCACATAACGGGCGATTAAACCGCCATATAACGTGTGAATTGAATACAAATCTACATCTCTTTTGGATTGTTACAAGAAATTGCATTAAATGAAACACTCTTATAACTTTAACACTTTGAAAAGGCACAACTCGGATCTATTCATTCCATTATGCTCAGGAAGAACAGTTGACGAAAACGTTTAACATCATACTGACTTAGTACAAACATTTTTTTGTATATGGGTCAGTTTTGTTCAATGTACACTACAAACAAAAACGAAAAAGTAGCACACAGAGCTCGAACCATTTTAATATTCGTAACACATCAACGATGCGATCGTGACTGATTTAAATCCATCACCGAAACGAATGAAAAACCAACATCTGAATACAGTAATGAAGGAGCATGCAAAGGAAGGAAAAGAATTAATCGACAAACAAACATGATTGTGATTTTAAAAACCACCCACAATGACATATAACCAAAACTTTTACGACTCTGTACGTTATTGCAACAAGAGACAAGGCCTGTCTGTAAGAGTGTTTTTGATAATTTTAATCAAGATGAATGTGAGCAAACTTGTTCAAACGAAAGAAAAGAATTAAAACCCTGATGATTTTCCAACCATGTTACGAATTTATAAAATATTTATATCGATTCGTATATTCGCACTACACAAAATGGACAGACTGAATTATATTAGAGAGTAAACATGTGTAAACACAAAAGAAACGCGTTGTAAATCACTCTTCACACAGTCCGCACACCACAATGTTATCGATAACCGAACCGTTCACAAAAAGTGGAAAACGCGGAATTATTATCACAAATATCCACCCCCACTCGAGGAAACGCACAGCACCACTTTTGGGGTTTATGCTTCTCGGCTGTCGGCCATTGGTCACATAATGTTGCGCACTAGGCCTTCCTCTTCCCGCAACGCAACCACCAGACGCGGAAACACTTTTCTCATTTCACTCACAATGATTGAGCCTTGCGGCTCGAAAGTACACCGAATGAATGCGTTGTCGATCGGCGCCGAAATCGATTCGACAGCCGATTCACGTTCGATCCACCGACGTCGACGTGCCGGGCAGTGCCGGGAGTGCTGACTGACTGAAGATCCCCTCGCGATCGACACGACCGACAACCCCGACCCGGCCACGGTTGGGCGCAAAACGAAAAAAAAACCAACCGAAATCGTCTCGTCCGGATTGCTGTCGGTTGCTTCTTCGCTCCAACGGCACCCTCTCGTCGGTCGTTTTCCCTTTTTCGCGAGGGATTGAACGGCTGCACGCCGTGGTACACGCATCTTACCTTCCCCCATCGCGATCATTGATGATTCCGTTCGGAAGGGCTCGGATGCATCGTCGCACACCACCGAGACTGAAAAGGTACGTGATCCTTCCGTTCCTTCCATTCCGAAGAAGCAATAGGAACAGAGTGAGATGGTAGGAAGCGATGGAAAAGAATTCCCTCAACTTCTGCCGCAAGGCGATGATGGGGACGTACGGCCACCTTCCTAAAACACACAAACACACAAACTCGGGCAGAAAGAATCTTCCCTTTAGTTGAACAACCCTCGAACCCGGAGCGAAGGATTCCCGGACGTGCGTGCACGTCATGTGTTCACTGTCACGGTCGACTGTTTCTTTTCTCCTTTCCAGTTCATACTACGCATGTGGGTATTGTAACCATCATTTACTTCAAAATTCGATCTTCCCCCGTGCTGGCCCCCGGCCGTACGGTTTCTTCTTCCGCATCAACTTTCTCAACGCCACGGAAGAGAAGGGAGTGTTGAATCGAGTCGATCGAGACTCGAAGCTCTCTTTCTCTCGACTTATCACTTCGACCATATGCACTTGCACTTTTTCGCATGGTGATGATGATGTTGATGACGATAATAATGATGATACGAGTAATTGACAGAGCACACACAACAAAAACCCTATCCCAACCGAATGCAGGGGACGATGAAAACTGACAGAATTGCAAATGAGAAAAAAGAAGTAAGTAAATATTCGATCGTTAAACCTGTTCTGATGACCTCAGGACATATCCACTACAACAGGTCAAAGGATTTGCGAAAGGATTCACCGATGAAATTGAGCTGCAGAGCTTGTGTCGGTGGTTTGGAGGGATTAACGCTAAGATTTTTACCCCAATTCATCAGTAACGTTTCCTTCAGAAAGCGATGCAAAGGGGAACTTTAACATTACCCAGGTATTCAAGCATGCACTTGTCGTTCATTTGCGGCTTCTCAGTGCACACATGTGTATGCATTACCTGCCGTACCAAACCTTATTGTTAAATTCTAAATTTCATCCCAGCAAAAGGTGAAAACCTTTCCAACTAATATCTTATCAGAATTCAAAAATTCATTTCCTATAACTTTACGTATTTTTATGTGGTTATAAAAAATACTTAAGCTGATAAATATTGAGACGGTTTTTGCTAGCGTCATCGAAACGCCCGTAGGCTTGCGTTACGCCAAGATGCACAGAAAAAAGAGGGAGCACATGTTGCAAGGAAAAAACCTTCGATTCTGCTGCCAGTAAAACCAACCACAAGCACGACTCCTTCGAAGGTACGAAAAACTCCTCACAAGCGTAGACTCCAGCAAAGTTTGGCCAAGCAAAGGGTCGGCATCTTGTAGAACAACGATAATTAAATATCACATTTTAACTGGGGAAGAAGCGAAGCAGTTTGACCCCAAAGAACGGTGCAGAATAAAACCAAACTTAAATAAGACAAATGCCGTGAGTATGATAATGCGATCGAGGGAAGAAGAATAAAAACAAAAACTGACCGACCGGCTGTAGAAGGTGGACGAAATCGTCTTCCCCCAATGTGTCCTCGGTGCCATCATTTACCTTCCGGACGTGAGACGTGTGTTCAGCTTTGGTAACCAAACGCTGTTACAACCTGTCCTCAGCCTTGGGGACAAGGTTAGAAAAGGAAAGAGTAGCCCTTACAAGACACAAAAAAAACCCCTGACAAGGTAAAAATAATGAAACAGGCATGCAGCCGAATCAGGGAACAGGTGAAAGATATGTTGGCGGGACAGGACCAACAGGGCAGCCCCTGATGATCCTGAAAGGAAACCTGGCAGAGCCCGAGAACCAGAGCAAGTTTCCTTCGCATGCCAGCCAGCGAGCATGTGAGGGTTTTATTTAAAGTTTCAATTTTGTAGTCCCATTTTTGTTTCTTATTCCACAGCACGTACCGGGGACGGTCGAAGAGGAGGCTCGTAAAATGAAATTACCTTTGCTGAGCGCGCGTGCCACAGCCGGCGACCAGAATATGGACACGGCCTGTTTTCGTCACGGACCCCATTTATTGGACCGCATTTGATCGACCGTTAGATTGGTCCGCTTCGATGCTTCGATCGCAAGAACGCAAATGAAAGCATATCCTTTTGTAGACACGAGGATGAAACAGGAACATGGGACAAGAGATAATGACTATCTCTTTTCAAACTGCGCCTCGTACCTTTGGCTTGATTGAATGTGTTTCACGTTGCACGTTCACTTACCTGTGGAAGAAAATAGAAACGAAAAAGATAAGATTAATCCTGTGGCATTGCACTGCTATTTCGGTTCAGAAAAACAAAGCAAGTTTGTGAAGGTTTTGAACAAACCATAGTTTAAATGCCAAACGGTCTTATGTGTGATTCATTATTTAAAACTTTTTAAGACGTTATCGATAGACGCGTCTTATCGCTAATATTGTTGATAGGCTGCCAGAGTTCGACGATAATGCACTAAGATTCGACGCGTGAAATAAATTGGTATTAGATGGAATCGAACAGCATTATAATGACTTGGCAGATCAAGCCAAGCCACCCCTTCCTCCAATTTAAACACTTACTCAGAAAACGAAACATTGCCCTTCCAGCGCTTGTCAGTGAACAATTAAAGGCAACGTCATTTAGGAACGATCCGCGTTGAGATGACAATTGCCAGCGAAAATCACACAGACACACGTTTCCGGAGAAAAAAAGAATGCATCCGTGTGGCATGACTCACACGAGTAAAACGTCTTGCTGTTAGACATTACAGCATTAGCAAACATTCCCTAGTGACTAATACTTTGGTCGGCTTTTGATAAATGTTATTTGAAAGACGATTAAAACATCAAACTTCCGGTCGCTTCTGTTAACGCCCCCTCGTCGAAACGGTTTCCGATCGAGCTTCCCCTATGCATTCCACCACACAGCTTCCCACAGCTTACCGTTGTTATCTGCTCGGAACCATTGTAGCCACACACCAATCCACTCAGCACCATCTGCACAACGCCATTCGGTTTCTTCTGGTGCAGCTCGAGGCTGGACTCCGTATGCATTCGCTTCGGCAACACTTTACCCCGCAACCGGGGACAACACATGAACTTGGCGAATTAATCTCCCCACCAGAAAGCTAAGGACAAATTTACCAAAGTTCTTTTTCAAAAAAAGGTTTCAGTTGTAACAAAAACCTTTGGTTTAGTCAAAGATGGATCGATGGATCATCGCTTTACTTTGCTAACACGATCGCACGTAAATTGGAGCAAGCCGTAGCCCAGACTGACGACACCGGGGGCGCAACGGCGCAATCGAACGCCACTCGACTCGATACTGACGTGACCAATTTGCCATCGGTTGCACCGTTCAGTCCCCGCTCGTCCGCGTACCAATACCTACAGCAAATGACACTTGAGGAACTTCTCAATCGACAGTTCCGATAATGAACGGCATCAACAGACCAGTGCACGACCACTACTGCCAACGACAATCAGTCCCAGTGCCAACAACATCAACAAGCGAGAAGGCATCGGGTAAATACTAACTCGAACTCCGTCCATTCCCGAATGATGGTCGGACCTAGGCGTCCCTTATCAGATAAACGGACGAGGCGCGGCCACGGAACGATAGGGAATTCGGTGCTGCCTTACAATATCAGGTGATATGGTCAACGAAGACGTTTCGTTATCGAACGGTTTTCTTTTAACATGGAGAAATTTGATTCTCTCTCCAGCTCGTCATAGCCTACGTGATCGGAAAAAATGTTTTCGAATTCCTTCACCTGGAGGTGAGTCAATTGGGAAACTCTATCATCCGATCGCCAAAGAGCTAATTACCCATTCATGAAAAGTGTTTACACGCAATAGAGTTAAGAGCATGAAAGGCAAACCAATCCAAAACTAAAGAGCTTCAACAGTCACCGTCGGTTCAATAGATTCACCCTCTACGGCCGGTATGTCTTGGGCGATATCTAGCAGCATCGCCATCAGCAGGGCACCCAACCATGGCACGACAGCGGTCAGCCGGTTGCCGCGGAAAGACCTTTCCGGTTAATAGCACTCAATTGGCATCAATTAAACTTTTAACTCAATCAATTTCAATTTCCTCCCCGTTCCGTTCTAGGCAGAGGAAACGTTGCACCGGGTGTCATTATTGGGACCCGGTTTGAAACCACTAACCGAACTGAAACCAACCTTGACCAACGATGTTTGGACAGCGAAAGGTGACATATGTTTATTGGAACCTAGATTCGAACCTTTTGTGCAATCTTCCAGTAGATTTGTTTCTCTTGTGCGATCTCACTTTGGTTGGTTGAACTGAAAGATTTCTCAACACTATCCACTGCCCCAAATTTCTCGTTTTCTATATATTGTCGTCTACTCTTCAATTCATTCAAGAATATGTCCTACATCGAAGAACCCTTTCCCCATGGGTTACTATGACTAAAAAAGACCATCCTAATATTAACGATGATCTTGCACATCCTCAATTCACACGAAGAACACACAGCTATCTTAGGGCACTACTTCCTCGAGAATCTCGACGTTTCGGACCACCACCTGTCGTGATTCAACCCAAATTACACAAAGATCACAGCCAATAAGCCACATAACTTCCAACAAACACCTCACAGAGTATACCGAGTACTGCAGAGACGGTTTTGTCACCCTCCAAGCCATGCGTGCTTTGCAGCTTAATTTCAAACTATCGTCACCCTCGAGAGGCGACTGTCTTCATCTATGTTCATTCCTACCCCTCCAAGGGCGGATTACTCATAAGAAAATTCCTCTCATCGTACGACTCCCACCGACGGTCCCAGACGTCAATGGTTAATGATTCAATGCATCTGTCCGGTTGATATGGTGTGTGTGAGTGTGCTGGTTAAATGCATCTCAATCGAGGTTGCGACTGTTCTTTACGAACTCTGCCTCGTCATTAGCTCGACATGGTGTGTCAACCGAGTAAGTGTACGTCTGACGGATCACAAGCAATCGTAGTTTCTATCAGTGTAATAGGTTAAAAACAGTAAACTTACCTCATCGTATCGCAGATCAGGCTCACTGTAGGTCGCTTCCAGCAGCTTCAGTCCGCTTAACCTCCGCTCACGATTCTTCTTTTTCGAGGGATCGTCTATCGGACCGATCGTTTCGTCGTGCTTCCCCCGGCCGGATTCTTCTACGTTGCTCTTCCCGAATCCACCGCCACTTCGCAGCTCCTGCAGACTTCCCCAGATGGCAGAAAATCCTCCACTCAAGCGCTTCGCCGAACGACTTTTCCTTCCCGAACCACCGGGTGTCCCGTTGCCCGGTTTATGCGAACCCTTGTGGCCACTACCATTTCCTCCACCCTCCAAACACGCACCACCGTTTGCTGCGGAATCCCTCCCGGAATGTCCGGTACCATCGGTCGCCGAAAGCGTTGAAATGTTCTCGAAGCTAATGGAAATCGGTCTCGGAAGCCCGAACACTTTCGGGCTGAGCTTGTATGCCGCCAGCTTATCACCACGATGGCGGACACCTCCGTGCTGTATGTCGTCGTGGTGGATGGCAGCCAGTTTTCCCGTCGCCGATCTACTCGTGTGCGTCGTGCAGGCTTTCTTTGACCGTTTCACCGGTTTCAGGGGTTGTAGGAACACGTGCTGACTGCTTCCATTGTCTGGCGGCGCACCGGCTTCATGTTCCGATACCACGGAGATGAGCGTAAGATCGTCGATCGAGAGTTTCACCTTCAGCCGTTCGTACGCTTCCACGTCCAGCAGGACATCGGCCGGGGCACCATCGCCGTCACGCTGACCACCACCGTTGGTCCGTTGCGTCATCGATTCCTTGCCGAGCGAGAGGATCATATCGTCACAGGAACGTGCTGCTAGCAGACTGTTTTTCACGTTATCGTTGTTGTAGCGATCCAGATCGAGAAAGAGATTCTCCATCGGGGGCACATCGATCGGTCGTTCCTCGACCACGTTTCCTTGCTCGTCCAGCGTCCGTCCATCGTAGGTCCACGGGTCCTCCATGACACCCAGCGGCATTAACGCCTCACTGTCCGGAGGTTCCAGTCCGCGACCCGCGACTTCGTCGTGCATGTACGCGTTCAGTACGTTCTCCTTCGAGGGCGATCGGTCCGAGGCGAACACCTTTGGATCGGGACGTGCCCGAACCGTTAGTCGATCAACGAACCCGCCACTCGCCCCCCCGGCCGACGTCGAAGGGTAGCTGTAGTCGGCCGACTTTGACTTCCCGTGGGCAATCTGCAACCCGCCGTTGAGTCGGGAAGAATGGGCCGGACCGACCATGGCACCGGTCGTGCTACGGATGTTCCTTATAGGATCATCCATTTTCGGCGGTATTTCGTTGATTATTCCCGCCGGGCGCAGGAACGGATGTGACTTCCGGTAGTGTGCTCGCACATTCGCTATCTGTTGCTGCTGAAGGAGCCGCTGTTGTTGCGGCCCAAGCATGCCCGGGAAATCGACCAACAGTATGCGGTCGGAGATGTTCCGGCAGTCGTTGTGAAACCCTATACCCGAATCGGAGTTACTCGATGTGGTTGTTATTTCACTGTGATTACTAGGTTGAGGCGAGTTTGCGGCCAGAACGTCATGTGCGTCCCCGTCCGCTCGCGATGGATTCAACCGGGGATCGGATCGATTCCGAGGGAAGCGTCCGGCACCGGCTCCATCCAGGTTGAGACTCCTCGCCACCGGTGGCTTTCGACTTCCACTCCCGGACCCACCTTCGCCAGGCTTGACGGGAGACTTTAGGCTGTACATGCTGCGTATCAGGTTGACCACGTACTCCGAGTTGGACGGGAACTCGAGGCACAGGTTCGTGATAGGGTCTTTCGTGCAGACGATCCGGAAGATAGCGGCCTTCTCCAGGTGCAACTCGTGCTCGACCGCCAATTTCCCATCGATCACGAACACATGGCAGCTGTTCGAGATGACCACATCCTTGCGCGGGTGGCTCATCAGCAGCACATCGTCGGCACTGTCGCACATCAGCCCGTCCGCGTAGATGGCCGAGGTGACCAGCCCGAAATATTTATTGTCGCTCTCGCTACTGCTGCTGACGTAGCTGAGCCGTGCCGAGGCGTACTTCGCGATCAGGTTGTTGCTCGTGTTGGTCAGATTCAAGCAGGACGGCAAAATGGTCATCAGGACGGTCGTTGGGTTTCGCTTTTCCTGTCGCATCTTTCGGATGCAACTGCGTACCGTCTGCAGCTTCGAGCTGGTGGCGATCTGTTTGGGCATCTCGATCGTCCCCAGGTACCCCACGACGGCCTGGTACTCGAGGGCCGAATGTCTCTCCTGACCCGACGGACCGGCACACTGTCCTCCGGCGAGCTCGTCCTCAGCCGACCCCAGCTGCACCGAGCGGACCATTGCACTCACGTTGGAAATATCACAGCTATTGCTGGCGTTCGGACTGTGGATAACGTTGTACGCCGTCGTCCCGGGGGGTGGTGGCGAGGAGTCATTACGCGTTAACTCTTCCTGCCCCGCCGGTCCACCCGATCCAGCAATGGAACGTTCGGTGCCACCAACATTCGGACCATTTGCACCGCCACTGGACGCAATGGCACGGGAAAATTTAGCCTTGTGCGGATACTTTGGCCGGGCACGTGCCTGCTGACCACTGTGCTGGAACAGAATGTCCTCATCCGAACTGTCCGAGTAGTAATTCTCCGCGATCGCCATCCGGATCGTGCCGTGAGTGCCGCCAATCAACTGCACCACCGACTCGTGAGGCAGCTTCGACACGTTCAGCCCGTTGACGGATATGAGAAAATCGCCCGCCCGGAGCCCGGCCAGATCCGCCGGTGACCCCGTAACGATGCATGACAGAATGCACGGCTGCTGGCCGGAAATGGTAAAGCCGAACCCATTCGAGCCTCGGTTCACTTCCACCGTCCGGATGCCGTAGTTCGAACGCTTCTTGCGCCTCCGATGTGCCGCTCCACCCCCACTTACACCCCCACTTCCTGCACCAGCGTGCATGGTTGATCTCTTTTAACCTACACCACCCTACGACGGCAACGGGGGTTTTCTTCCCCTTGATTACTTAATCTATAGAAAATTCGAGACACTTCTGCTTGATTGGACTATTCTCTTTCGTTCTCGTCTTCGATACATGTGGTACGTGTGCAAAATCACTTTCTTCTGCGAGGATCGAAAAAAAGCCCTACGCGGACACTATTGAGCTATACGGATGAGTAACAACAAATCGGACGGAATTGTTTGCTGAACAGGCTAATATTTGCACGATGCTTTTCCTTTTTGTTTACCATCTCGCCTACTATTGGTTCAACTTATCATCATCACGGATCACGTCACGAGATTTCTTGTGCACTTTATTGGTACCGATGATCCGACCCCTTCCTGGTGATGCTGCAGGGTTCAGTGGTGTTCATATTATTGCTGCTGTTACCGTACCTGCATTCCTTCGCCAGTTGCGGGGCCATTTAACCACCAACACACACTCGCTAGCTGCGCAACACCCCGTAAAACAACCCGTAACGGGTTTGCAGATGCTGGCTCACAATCTCCACTGCTGAAAAATCAACTCACTCGCTACGGCAAACGGCGCAATGCACAAACGTTTCCCGAAAAATAAAAAATGCACTTTTCTCGTAGAAAGCTCACGGTGGACGAATTATTATTTTCCACGAAGACGTATCGTGTTTGCTGATCGTAGAAAGCTGTCAATTATGAGGCGACCGTACGCATTGCGGACACACGCACACAGCCTCCGCGGATTTTCTCTTCCAATCTTGTTTCCTCTTGCGAAGAAGAACGCTGCGGACGCGAACGCGAAAGTATGTCTCTCGGGATGGATTCGAGGTTCCGCTGCGCGTACGGTACATTTACGCTATGTTCGCGTATTTTACCACCCAACGCACGGTTCTAGGCGGTTTAAGATTCGTCACTGCAACCGAACGGGACGGTTAACAAGCGTGCGCTTTGATTTAACTCGCGAAAAACAGAAGATTTCAACACGAACGTAAACAAAACGAACCTCACGAACGACGCGTTGTTTTGCCGTTTTTCTTTTCCATCGTTTTTGAGGCACTTCAAACGCAGTGACGTTTCGCCCTGCAGCCGTTTTCCAGTACGCAGCCAGTAGTGGCTGCAGCAGAAGGGTACGTTCGCAGAGTACATTTATGCTGCTTGTGATCGGTTTTCATTTATTTGGACTAAATTTTAAAATGGTTATATCTTTCCTGCCATTGTAAAATTTCTTAAATTTCAATTTTGTAGATTTCAAACTTTCATATGAATATTCAATTAGAAGTTATCAAACCTCATCTGATCAACATCTGTCATGGAGCACATGTGAAACGTAAACATTCGTACCGGCCACACAAGAAACAGAAGGTGGTGCAGTTCGTGCCGTTTGCATTGCCAAATGTTGGCATTATTTCGTCGTGCCGTAGTTTCCGTAGAATTCCATCGTTTAGTACCGTTGGTGAAACAAAAAGTACGCTCACACCGTTCCGTAGTACCGAAACCGTCGCCACTGGACGAGACGGTAACCAAGAGATTTGTGGTCGAACTAGCAGCTGCCGTGGAAGCAAAGTTTGTGGAAAGGAAGATTGAGGCACAGAAACGGATGGAGGCACGCAAGGCTAGACGGGAAGTGGAGCAACGGTACAACGGTGCAGTGAAGCGACGCAAATGGGAAGATCCTCCGGATGATCCGGAGGCGGTGAAAAACTTCGATCCGGCTTCGCGCGTTAAGCGTCGTAAGAGTATCATTTTGCTGGGCTACTCGGGCGTGAACTATTTTGGCATGCAGCGAAATCCCGGCACCAAAACGATCGAAGAAGATCTTCTCCGGGCGATGTTGAAGCAAAATTGGATCAACGATGAGGGCTTCCGGCAACCGCAGCAGATTCAGTTCCAGCGGGCAGCACGCACGGACAAGGGCGTATCCGCTGCGATGCAAGTTGTTTCTATTAAACTGCGTAAGGCTTCGCTTAACAAAAAATGTTTCATTCAATGTTAATAACCTTCCTTATTTTCTTTCAGCCGATAGCTTGGACATTGAAGCGCTAAACTCCGAGTTGCCTTCGGATATTCGAGTGTACGCGGTGAAGCGCGTCACCAAAGGATTCAACTCCAAAACCAACTGCGACGCACGGACGTATACCTACACACTGCCCACGGTAGCGTTTGCGGCAAATGACGAAAAAGTAGACATTTTAACGTACCGTCTTCCGGCTGAACGGTTAAGCCGGGTAAACGAAGTTCTCTCCCTTTATGTGGGCACCAAGAACTTTCACAATTTTACCAGCCGCAAAGAGTTTCTCGATCCATCCGTCAAGCGGTTCATCATGATGTTCGAATGTGAAGCACCGTTTGTCCCGGAAGGTACGACGGCGGAGTTCGCCACGATCAAAATCAAAGGGCAGAGTTTCATGCTGCATCAGATACGTAAAATGGTCGGCCTTACCATAGCCATCGTGCGGGGTCTGGCCGAAAGCGAACTGATTGAGAAGGCCTTCGGACAGGAGCGATACGGTATCCCGACCGCGCCGGGACTTGGATTGGTTCTGAGTAGGATTCATTACGATAAGTACAACAAGCGATACGGCGAGGATGGTTGCCACGAGACGTTGGAGTTCGAAAAGGAAGAATCAATGATACAGGAGTTCTTTAAAAAGCACATTGCTTCCACAATCGTTGAGACGGAAATGAGTACTCATTCAATGATGGAATGGTTGGAAAAATTGCCACTACACAGTTATGAGCCGCGGGATGAGAATGATACGAGTGAATGGAAACCCAGGAATCAAAAGGCTTCTGCCGACGGTGACGATGACGAATAAAGGGTGCTGGGAAGTAGGACGAAGAGATAGAACCGGAATAGTCTATATTTTAACATCTATTTATTTTCTTGAAAATCGTAAACGTTCGAAAATTAGTTCTACTTTTCTTCCGGAGCCTTCAAACTGTCTATCGCCATCTGTAATACGCCTTCGCGTGTCTTGTTCCCGCCAATGAACCCACTCTGGTGAACAAAATTAGCCCCAGCTATTCCGGACAGCTGCTCCAACGCTTCATCCCGTATTCCACGCCACGGTTTGGCCAGAAACTTTCGACACACAAAGCTGGACGGTTGGTTCGGTACGCAGATGACCCTCCAATCGTTTTCGCGGTTGAAGTAAATCACGTACTTAGCTAGCCCCGAAAGGTTCTGCTCCTCTTCCAGCTGGTACAGATGCTCCTTCCAGGGACAAAACTGCTCTAGCTCCAAAATTTCTCCCGACTCGTGCACGGATTTCCGATTAGCCAGTGCCCGGGAGACCAAATCACGGGCCGGCCACCAGCTCTCAGCATAGTACATTACTTTATCGACGAACTCCTTACCGACGTATGCTTTAGCCTTTTCAAATCGTTCCAAACTGTTCGGCGCCGGTTGTGGCTCATTCCAGCCGGCATTGAACGAACCGACACGGGCGCTAAGATGTGTCGAGATGTTGTAACGCGGCTCACCGCCCTCGAACATCGGCACCCCGTTATCGATTGCATCGATTTCGCTGATCAAACCATCGTAAATCTTCCGGTACACGGCCCGCACACAGTCCGGATTAACTGCGGACGGTAGTTTCTGGCCCAGGATCGCCTTCAGCACTTCCTCTCCGAAGAAGGTATACACCAGACCGGCCGAACTGAGCCGAATGTCCCACCGACTGCCCAGTTCCGGTCGCAGAGAACGGAACGTTTCGTTGAATGATGCCTGGTGGTGATCGTATCGGTGCCGTTCCCGGTCAAACGTTCCGCCCACGTCCACCACGATGTCACACTGGTCCAGCAGCTTCTGGTCCCGGGTTCGAACGATCTGGGCCGTTGCATATTGCGGTAGCTGCTGCAGCATAAAACAGGCCAACACTTCATCGCAGTGGAAGATTCCATCGTGCGTTCCTATCGTCAAAGCCTCTTGCTTTGCTCGTTTGATGCTCGTGTCAGTATCCGCGCTCGCCATGATGACTCTAGAATAGTGAAGGTACACACGATTTAAAATTGGAACACACGCGGCTCGGGGAACTCGAGAAGGATGCCGTGATGTCTGGGTTATAAATGCTGCAAACAGCCTACTGCTACGTGCAAACATCCTGCCTGACGTTTGCAAAAGGCGCGATGTTTCATCATTTGACAAGATCAGCTCAGATCAGCTTGAAGATCAGATCTGCAGATTCAAAAATCTATTCTTGCCTTTTTGAATATCATAGCAAAATACTTACCCAGTTGCAGCTGTGGCCTGATTATTCCTACAGATACTCTTGAGATATTTGTCCACGGTGGTTTTGCTTACTTCCACTCCAAATTCATTCAAACACCGATTGGCGATGCTTTGCAATGAGATGTACAAATCTTGTTCGACCCAAATTCCGATGGCCTCTATCTGTTTTTCGTTTAATTTCTTCGGTGTATTTCGTTGTCGCCGTTCTTTACAATACGAGCCGGTTTTTAAATATTTCGTTACTATGCAGGACACCGTACTTTTGTGAATGTTCATGTCCCTCGCAATTTGTCCTATACTGGTCCGGTCCAGGTAGGACCTCACAATTTTTTTCCTATTTTCGTTTGATACATCCGCCCGTCGCCCCATTTTCGTCGTTGTATTCAACTAGGTTATCGACTTAGTTTTACCGATATGGTTTTTTAACGTTGTATGATTCCAAATTTGTAGTTTGGAAACACAAACTCGTCACTACGAAGTACGAACTAGTACATATTGACACTGTACACGTAAACCTCTCGATTGTACTTGCTTTCGATGTCAACAGCAGGGGTGTCCAATCGGGTAAACTGTCGCTTTCTGACAAATCCTAAGTTGATAATTACCCTGTAAATTAGCCAACCAAAACAACCGGTCTGACAGTATCATCGTATCGATTGAAAACAAAATCATTCGAGCAACAATGGCTCTTTCGTTTTTTACCAAATGTAGCGCCCTTTCTAGAATATCACCGTTTGTACGTAGTTTTTCAATCACACCGGTCAATCAGCTGAAAGAAAGTAAGATGGTGGAGCGAGTATTGCCAGCTGTGATCCATAACAATGATGCTTTCTTTCCGGCACAGTCAAAGAGGTTACGGCGAAAGATACCCTGGTCGTCAAGGGAGAATACGTTCCATCGCCGCGGCAAAGCACGCTGATCCCACAGTTGCTAGAGGCGCGAAGCAAAGGAGAACGGTTCTGTCCCCAGTGTACACTCGGGCTGGATATTAAGCATACAGATGTGCTGATTCTAAGTCAATACGTGCGATCCGATGGGTGTATGCTTCCTCGCCGGATAACCGGATTATGTAAGCGACAGCAGCGGCGCATGGGCGCATTGGTCACGATGGCTCAGAAAGCAGGTCTGATGCCCAACCTTAACCCGTCAACGAGCAAGAAAGATCCCAAACGGCGCTACCAGTGGAAAAAGTATAACAAATACTATGACGAAGAAACGATCAAGTGTTGAAAAGGATAGGATAAAATAGAATGTTTATGTAAAGCATTTGCTCGGATGATAATACATCTAGATTTACAATCAACTCTGTGTTGGCTTAACATAGTTCCGAACACGACGAGTCCTTGCGTCGAGTAGTGCCTGTTCCAACACCTGAATCATGTGCTGCAGCATAATCGGATCCGTTTCCGCTAAAACTTCCCGTCTAGTTCGATTCGGATTGTTTGCTGGCTCACTTGCATCACGGTCCGCTGAGCATGAGCCCAGCTTCTCGCGATATTCACTTACACATTCCTTGTCCAAATGAAACTTCATCCTAATGACCGGCGATGCCTGAGACGGTTGTCTACGAGAAGCTATACGCCCCTCAATACGCCATTCTAGCTCACGGAAATACAACTCATCCTGGCAGGATGCGCGTAGTACATTATCGACTAAATTCCGCTTGCTGATAACAAACTGCCAGAGAATTTCGCTCTGCTTCTCATTGATGCTGTCCAATGATGCAATTGCCGCATAAAATTCTCGCTCCGGGATAGCCAGCTTGGTGCTATCAATTAGCAATGCAACTAATGCCTCCAGTGCACCACGTACCGTTTCGTAGGTAGTTGAAAGTTTTTCTAGAAAAAGAACAAAATGTACCAATGACGATTATTAGACCCTGAGTTCTGTTCAGCGGCCAACAAGACCTACTTGCAGCAACGGTACATTTCTTATCGTTCACTCCGGCGTTTATGTATTCGATGGCCAATTTGCAGAACTCTATTAGAACTGGAAGACGAAAAACTGGTCATTTTAGCAATGCCATTAATCCACACTATCACGGCGTTACCTTCTTCTGGTTGTTCCAATAGAAAGGCAAGTTGTTTGCCCTGCTCAGATCTTATTAAACGCGCCATCCTCCCTGAAAATCAACGGGCAGGCCTAGCAGTAAACAACTATCGTAATTGTGGTACCAATCAAGTCGCCTATTTGTTTACAAACTATAAACAAATGGCTCATTGGTGGCCGATCCACATAAAGGTATTTATTTGAAGGTTTCTAATTTTGGCTAGTATGTAGATATTTTAACAGCTAGAAAATACGCTTGTAGATAAAGTAATCTTGATATTTACGGTGCAGATTTAAAATTAAATTTCTATGAATCCTTTAATTTACCAAAATTATTTTCACTGGTCTGTTGACAGCCGACGGAACACTTCTGTTGTCAAAAGTTACAAACAAAACAATTTTTGTTTGTCATTCTCATCGTCGCCGGTTCGCACTTCGAGTGTCCTTTTGCGTTTTCAAAGATGAGTTTAAATTTTGGTGAAATTGTGGAACCTTCAACCCGTGCCTTTTGGGACGATTATGATGAGCAAGAAGAAAGCGATACGCCGTCCAACGTTGTGTACGAATTCGAACATCCAGCAGTTCCGTATGAAACCAAAATTTAACCTTTTCTTCTTTTCCCAGCTTGGAATGGTTGTGTTTAAACGAACAAGACCACGCATCCGAGGAGGCAGCTGTACAGAAAACCCTCCAGGAACCGTTCCGCTTCGTCATCTTGGAGGGCCAAAAGATAAGCAGTTTTGTATCGACGGCCATTCTCAGGGGTAGCACCAGTCTCGCGTTTCAACTGTCCTGTGGCACGGTGAACGTTTTCCATCTGCCAGCCGA
>KE525044.1:47705-58179 GCA_000441895.2 Anopheles sinensis | reverse complement strand
GCTGCTACCGGCCGTAATGTACAAAGGAGCGTCGGAGCGTGAACAGGAGCAAGTTTGCTTTATCAAGGCGCTTAACAAAAATGTGTCGCTCGAGAACATAGGCCAATTGGAGGCACCCAATGTAATTACTGGAGTGGCGGGTGGTGCGGTTAGCTATCGTAAATTTCTCGGGAAAGATGCAGCTGCGTATGGATGTTTCCTTGACTCGGTCGAATTGGATTCCGTCAGTTCGGAACCAATTCTTCGTCTCCTAAAAGCTCTACGTGTTCCTTGTGCAGATCGTTATGAGCTAAAGTTTAAAACAAGGTCAAATCTTTACATGTAACCTTATTTCTATCGGATACTGGGTGAGGATTTTTAATGGTTAATGTGGTATATCGGAAAATAAAAGGAGCTAACATATATTTCGCCAAGAACTTTATAAACAACGGGACAAGAAAGAATGACCACAAACCAGCAGGGATGTAATTGAGATTACTTTTCGATACTATGTTTATTACTAGTTGTTCAGCATTTGGATCGGCTTCCAAGCGTTTCGATCCACTTTCCCTGTCCCCACCCTCGATCGTGTACATCTTGCATTCGTCCAATAAGAAATTATTTAACAACAAATATGCCTGTCTTTAAAATGCACCACACGCGTGTGGGGGAAATTGCATTGATACTAGTGATCCCGGTCCGCTTCGGTCGACAAAAGAGAAAGAAAAAGCTTGTGCCACCCGTAACGCACCTCGATTCAGTCATAAAAAAAGAAGCTGCAAATGTGTCCCGCCCAACCGTTTACGCCATGTAGATGAAGGTATTGATATCGTCGTCGTCTCTCCGCATGTACTTATGCTCTATTAACCACTCTAGCTGCTCCTTGATCATTTTCTTCGATGGCAGGAACATATTTTTAAGTATATCCACCAGCTCAGCCTGAAACACAGAGAAAGCGAGAACCGGGAAAGTCCATAAAACTATCCATAAAGGTGACGATTTCTGCCATACCTGTAGCGCCGCATTGCTTAACCGCTTGCGCATCTTCATGATCTTGATGATCGCTTCCTGTGTGCGCAATATCCGTAGCTGCACGATCGACTGATTGTCCTCCTGCTGGGACCGCTCGGTGCTCAGCTGTAGCCGACCGACCAGATTCACCTTCCCGCGTCGCTGTGGCTTGCCATTTTTAATGATCGCAAACTCCTGGTTCACCCAGAACAGCGTGTTTTCGCTAAAGTCCTTCGGATTGCTGATGGCCGGCTCGTACACGAGCAGCTGGCGCTTCAGCTTCGGGAACGCTACCAACGACCACAGTGTCCGCCGCAGCTCCGGATCGGGCAGCTCGGTGGCGAGACGGAGATTCTCGTACGAAACCTTCTCGTTCGGGCGTTGGTTCCACGCGAACAGCACCGCCATCTGGAACGTGGTCACGTCCAGGTCGAACCGGCCAGTGTTGTTAGCGAACGTGATCGTCCCATTGCTCATGTGGTGATACCACTGGAGCTTTCGGCCCGAGTGTTTCTTCTTGTAGAACTCTTCCACCTCCGGAATGTAGTCCTCCAGCTCGAGCGGCAAGCTGACCGAAACACGCTCCGAGCCGCGGGCCCACGCCCCTGCGTTCAGGATTTTTATGTTGATCGCATCGTGACGCGTCGTTTGGGAGCGGAATTGAGTGTTTAAATCTTCACTAACCTGTGGCGGGGAGAAGAGAAAATGTTTGGATGATTGCTTCTAGTAAAATATTGGACACCCCTCGTATGTACCTTTATGTCCTGGAACATTCTTGCCAACTTGTTTACGTAGTCCGCAGGCATACCAACTTCCCGGAGCCATTCCACCATATCCTCTTCCTTTTCACTATCAGCGCTTGAGTCGAGGATAAGTCTGAAACAAGCAAAAAGAAGTACTTTGTCATAGTGTGTCCTTCGAGCGTGTTCTAATTGAGATACATACCTCCTCGTGAGGTGTGCCTTGTGGTAGCGCATGAAGACATCCTTATTGCTTACATACTTGAGCACCAGCAGTACGTCCTTGAGGCGGGATTCAATCTCCTCGGTAGTCAGCCGCTTGCTGAACGGCGTTCGGCGCAGCAGCATATCACAGTAGTTGGCCAGCAGCTCCGGGCACTTCGACTCGGGCGTGGACGTTTTGATTCCGCGTGCGAGCGCCGTATTCGAGGTGGGTAGCTCCAGCTTGAACAGTGTAATATCGTTCACGACCGTTTTGAAGGCCTTATCGCGCGCCGTCAGAAACCGCGGATCGTCGTTGAACGCCTCCTTCACCAGATCGCTAAACCGCCGGAACAGCTTCAGCAATCGCTCGACGTACTTCTCCGAGTCCTGCGTAATGATGTCGGCCGCTGCCACCATATCGGCTAGCCCCGCCTGCACGATGTGCGTCTCCAGATCGCGCAGCATTGGATCCACGCCGCCGGCAACACGATCGAGCAATCGAAACATCAACTGCAAGCGAACCGTTTCACGTGCCTCAATCAGCGGTGCACATTCGGCCAGCAGCGTCGGCAAGTGGTCACCAATGAGCACTGTTACGCAGCACTGGCCTAGGGCTGTGATGCTACCCGGCTCCAGATAGCGCTCACCTCGGGCTTCCTCTTCGCGCAACTTCGCGTCCGCATACTCCATGAAACTTTTAACCCCGTTCGCCTGCAGCTGCTCGCTTGCCTTCAGCCGGTAGAAGGCCGACGTGGCCTGCAGGTATGCAGCCTCGAAGTTTTCGCGATAGATCTTCAGCTTGTCGTCGGCATTGGAGCACAGGTTGACATAGCTTTCACGCACGCCAATGACGAGCTGCGAGTCGAACGCTTCCCCGTTGCGCTCCGCGTGCACCAGCTTCATGGCGGACTCCTGCAGCCGGTGTTTGATGTTCATGAAGATGCTCTGATTCCACGAGTCCAACATTAACTTGCGCACGATCGAGTCCTCCGCGTGGATGGGTTTTTTCGATGAGGCGC
Source organism: Anopheles sinensis (assembly GCA_000441895.2). Classification (NCBI taxonomy): domain Eukaryota; kingdom Metazoa; phylum Arthropoda; class Insecta; order Diptera; family Culicidae; genus Anopheles; species Anopheles sinensis. The sequence continues at coordinate 55,226 of KE525044.1, read as the reverse complement.
TGCTACTGCTGCCGCTACCACCGGCACTGGTGCCCGTGGCGCTAGCGGTCGAACTATGGCTCGTTCCGGCGCCACCCGTGGAACTGGCCGTTAGCGTCGACGACGAAGACGAAGCACCACCACCGGAGGACGCAGCCACCGACGAGGACGACGACGACGAGGAGGAACTTTCCTTGCCTTTTAAACAGTTTTCCAGCTTGGTAAAGGGCAGCGGAAGGTAGTTGCTTTGTGTGAAAAATTTACGCCACTCCACGATGTATGCCTTCAGGAGGGCCTGCTCTTCGCGTTGGGCCAGCACGCGACATTGGGCCTGCTTGATGTACGCTACGATGTCCTGCTGCAGGCTTTCGCTGATCTTCATCGCACCCTTGTCGTCCCAGAGGCACACGAGGTGGACGGCGTAGAACAGTTCCTGCCATTCCGATGGTGTGACACGCTCCTGTTTCAGCAGACTTAGGACTACCGGTCGCATGTACGGCCATTTGTCCTCGAATGTTGGCTAAATCGAGGACGATGAGAGAAACAGAAGTTGAAATTGTCGTTCAATATAAGCTTTGCATTTTGACACCAAACTAAAAACCGAGCAAGTAGGCTTAATCTGTGAAATAGCCTACTGTTTCTCAAACATTATCGCGTTTGGTAAAGTAGGCCTAAGGTGATGGGGTTGAACGAGGCCAACACGATCGAATCGGTGTACTCATTTCCATAGTTTACTTTATCAGAAGGTCACCCCCGTGGGGGCAGTAAATATCATACGCCACCGAGAGGAGGTTTCGAGGTGGAGAGGACCTTACTTCCTATCAAATGGTAATTCAATTATAAACAACCGGGTTACCTTTTGCATCATTGAATGAGATTGTTTCTCGCTTCAAGCCCACAAATTTCCACCAAAGGCAGCTAAAAACACTGCGTTCGAGCGCGCGCGTTACCGGTGGCACCGAATAATCTAAAACCGAGAAAAACTCTTGCTAGGCCACTTTTTTTCCTCCAAGCTCATAACTGTTCCATAACACTTAGTTCAATGCGATGCCATATAGGATCCTGTTTACCGGAAGATGACTCCCTTTTCCGGATAGTGCTGCACTTTTGCCTTCACTGAGTCCTTTCACTTTATCTACACCTTTTTTTCTACACGTTATCTACAATTTGAAGCATGAAGCTTCTCGTGTACGTTACTACTGTGTGCTCCAGCGGATCCTGATCACTACTATCAATTATGTTTTTTTCCAACCGCCGATTGCATTTTCCCTCATCTGTTACGAGGCCGATCTCATGTAATGATCCTGACGAGTTGGTTCCACGTTTGACTTTCGGGTTGTGTTTGCGTGTTTTTCTTTTTTATGTTGAGCGTTGACTCCCGGAAGTTGGAGAAAGTTTGGCCGACCGATGTCGCGTATTTTTAACCTTTTTCTTTACTATTATTGCTAATCACGGTCGTACCGATCTGGCAGCAGGAGGATGCATCGCATCGACTTGTCTTGGCTTCAAGCGTTCAAAGTTAGCGCGTCGAGAATATCGCACCGGAAGCAACTGCCAGAAACCACGGACAGTGGAACGAAAACTTTGATGTGCTGCAACTGTTGGGTGTTTTATTACAAAACTTCTGCCACAAATTAACACTCCAATTCCTTGCGGCACTGCCTTCGGATTCCCTATATTTCGCTTCGTCTGTCACGGCGGTTTACGTTTGCCGTGAGTTGACAGTATAGGTTGGCTCTGTTTCGCCACCGACAAACCCATTAGCTGTATCCTTGTCGCTCTTAAATGAAAAACATGGAAGAATATGCGAAAGAGAGAAAAGATGAAATATGCTGGGTTGTCATAAAATGACGTTTTCTCTGAAATCCAAATTTGGCTGCGTACGTAAAGCGACTGTTATACGGAAATATTTTCAAATTAAGTTCTACTCTGGTTACGTCGGTTGTCTTTTACTTATAATTTGTTCTAATTTTAATCGCCGTAATCTATTCGCACATAAAGTAATGGAGATCTACTTAATTTAATAATCTTTTACGTATGCATAAATGTCATCATTTGTGAAATAACAAGACGGGACTGTCTACATTTTAACACCACGGTTTATTTGAGGCCCAAATTGAGCCGCTACAAACTCGTGACTTACCGTAAAACAATTGTTTGCACCGTGCTTGTGAGGCTTTATGGTTAAATGTTGGTTTGATATCCGTATGGTCTCAGCATTCATACCGGTATATTATGTTTGGTTCTTCTAATGCTATACAAAAAGTTAAAATGCTTTTCGATTCGAACAATGTAAGACTTCAAAACATCGAACTGACTATGCAACTTAGAATATAATGAACAAAAAGAGAGTATTGAAGGTTTCCTTGTGTGTATAGCTTAAACCCTATGAAAACACTTAAAACCACCACGACCAACAGCTATCGTACAACATGCAGCTGGAAAGTCGCATTCTTTCCTGCTACTGCCATCGCAAGCCGAGCACTTAGGTCTTTGCTCAGCTCGTGCCAGATACATTTCCCGATCAGTGATACCGATTCAATCGACGGCCTACAGATAACCAGCACCGTAAGACACATCCCATCGGTTGGGTTTGCCTGTGTACCACTCGTATGGTGCTCCACGCTCAGTACCCCGTGCGGACGATGCTGCGGAAGATCCGCACCGAACAGCTCGATCATGAACTTCTTCAGCGTCGAGTGAATGCTACGGCCGGGGTGGATTTCTACCGTCGGGAAGTGATAGGCCGTTTTCTCGCTCAGCAGCACGTACACTTGGTTGGTGCTCTTGTTCTTGATGGCCACCACCACCCGGAGGTAGTTCTTATAGTGAGCCTTCCGCGCTGGTAGTATCTCACGATGCCAGTTTGGATCTTTCGGGGAGCGTACGCGATAGTTCCGGGCCAGCTCCACAATGGGCAGGATGTCGTTGGCGCGCAGGGACAACTCGCTCAGGTTTTGGCACCACTTCGCCTGAATCGACTCTTGATCCGCCTGGGATGGAGTTTTCAGCTCACCCCCAATCACGTTGCCCGTCAAAACGAATCGAAACCAAGAACCACCGGCCGTTTCCACAGCCAGCAGCGTCGTTATTTCCACCTTCAGGCCCGTCTCTTCCAGTACCTCACGGGCGCCCGCTTCCATGATCGTTTCGCCCGGTTCCATACGCCCTGCGGGTAGATACCACTTGCCGGCGCACGATTCCTTTGCCTCCTGCATCATCAGCACCTCGTTGGCATCGTTCACGATCACGCAGGCCACGACGTACGTGACCGTCTTCCCGACGATCGGTACGTAGTCTGACGCGGCCAGCGGTTTAACGCCTTGCGCTTCCGTAGCAGCATTCTGTTCCTCCAGCGTAAAGTCACACAGTTCACTGGTCAGCTCGTCCAGATATTGTCCCTCAAGTACGCGCACTAAATTTGTTTCCATTTTGTCGATCGCTCTATATCGAATTGTTATCGTCGAATTCGATTAACGCACGGTAAGGCACGAATTGGGATTGATGTTTTCTGGTGCACTGGAATTGTACTCTTGCCGCTATCGATCTAACCTGGCGTTTGTGGTATGCCACAGTCCACTTCGTATTGAGGAGATAAACGCTTAACTCACCACTATCAGACGGCAATCGTCCACCAGCATCGCGCCGAACCAAACCATTCAAAGACGGTCACCACGGCGCCCCAAAACCGACAGATTTCATCTAACCACTACCATCAATTATCCCGCTGGTTTGCTTCTCCTCCTTCACACCGCCCGATCGGTTTCAGCGCTTTCTAACAAAACATAAACCGGAGTGGTGGTGGAACTCAAAACAGGTTGGCTTTGACTGTTTTAAGGAGCTGCTTTTGCTACGTAATCTCGGGAACACGAAATCGAGAAATCCAGACCTGAATGGTGGGGGGTTATCTTAGCGCTGGTGGTGTTGAAGAAAACTCTTTTAGCACACTCTCGATGACGGTGTCGTCCCACGACACACAGCACGCCGAACCAGCTCCAGTGTACCACCCTCTCCTCGGCCGTGGCAGGTCTTGCGCCTAGCGATTCATTCACCTTTCGCCGGCTAGCTATCTATCGTTTCTGTTTCGTCGCCTTTGCGATGACGCTTCGTGGACACAGCTGAAGTCAGATGGAACCGTCAAAAGGCGGTTGATCTGGGTAGCTTTACCCCGTTGTTCCGTTGTTGTGCTACAATCAATTCGTTCCAGCACACGTGTCTGCCTGGGTAACTCCACCTGGATACACGCTGCTCGGCGCCGTAGGTTCACTCGCCACGACGCATGGAACTCGCAACTGGGACAAATTCTTTTCTATTGAATTCTATCTCCAAAGGTGCTGCTATTGCTCGTCGCCTAGAGGAACTGCTCCTCCGACCAGGCGTGCGCCCAAAGCGTGCTGAGACTAAAGCGAAGACTTAACGACGAAAACATAGCGGGCTGTGGAAAAATGGAAGGAAACAAACAGAAGAGAAAAGAACGATTAGAAACGATGATCCGGTGGTGGGGAGATCCGCAGCAAGCCAAAATTCGGCTAGCAAAGGCGAATGCGAAGAAGGTCGTAAACGGAATAAATGGCGATGGAGATAACTTTGATGAAAACGATGCAAACTGTAATAGGAACCAGCGCTAACAGTTCCAGAGCAATGCTCGACCACATTGTACATTTCCACCGGGAAAATGCGTCGGTTTAGTAATGATGTTTATAGCTATGTTTAGCGATCAAGACAATGTATCCCATAAGACCTACGCGGGGTAGCCTGTAATCAACCGTGATCGGGGATCTCAATTTTTGGGTAATTTTGTTGATGAATTGTTACGATCGAATTGCAAGTGGAGCATATTGTGTTTCGAAAATTATCACAGTTGGCACAGGTTGGGAATTTGGAAGCTCATGATATTGAACTTAGCCATACAATACAGTTTTTCCTTTCAATCGGTTGAAATCTTTAAACCCCATCATTGTACCATATTATCTGCAATAAAAGATACAGTTTAGCCAGATTGAACGGACGCAAGAAAACTCCCGGAAACAAATAAACACCCCGCTACAAGTAGGAAAAACGGTACGAGCTGAGGAATTTAATTGTTTCCAGAGCAGCATTAAGCGAAGGTTGGGCGTGTAACTGGGCTTGTAAGATTGTATGTTGAACAAGTGTTGCGTGCTACATACCATATTCCATTGGCATTGTTGTTGAATGTTTGATGAGTAGCAAATATGATATGAACGATTTGTAACAAATACTTTCAACAGATTTCAGGTGTTTCTAGTGCAATCTGCAGTTGTGATCACGATCATTAGAATTGATCATTAGAAATTGAATATTTCTATCTACACGACAACCAAAATCGTAAAATGCTGAATAACTTAACAGAGAATGGCAATTTGAATAACAAAGCCGGTAAGAGATGCTAATTTAGTTAAAGTGTCTGAAGTGAAATCAAGTATCGATGGACCCGATCAATCGACTATGGTTAAAATGAAGGTAAAACAAGCACAAATCGCATGATCGCAATCGCCCGCAGACCATCGCTTTTCCACGTTTCGTTTATCTCCAAATGAGATCGCCGTCTAACGGCGGCACCATCCTCCCAAACCATACCACACCTCGATACGGTCCGGTACACTGTTTGGCGTATCACGTTGCGCCTCGGCATTTGGCGTTTTTATATTTGCACACACCTTGACTCACCTAAAAGCTATGGACATGACCCAAACGAAAGTCCGTGTGGCCGTCGAAATGGGGAGGGTAGAAATATTTTCCCTTTTAAGCGTAGCGTCCATCATATCATCGCCAAAGCTAATTTCCTTCGGGGTGTGATTTTCCACCAGAAAGCCCAGGAGAAAGCTGCACAGTTCCACGGTGCAAACTGTTGGTGTAATCGTGCCACAAACAAAACCACAATGAAATTACCCCACAGACCACCGGTATGGGCGGTGCGATGATTTTCGTGCAAACCAACGGAACCATCCTCCAAAAAAACAGAAATTATCAAACAACATCCCATTAGCCGTTGTTATGGTTTCGCGCGCAGGTGAATGGTTCCATTTTGTCTACGAAAACCGTTTCCGGTTCGATGGCTGGAGTATGAGTGAGCAAAGTAGGCTGCTTAAGCATCATAATACTTTTGGGAAAGATTATTTTGAACACGGACAAGTAAAAAGTATGATATCATAATCTATTTTGCTAACTTCTTGGTAGGTTTACGTAAACTGGCTTAGCTTCAAAACTGTGTGTTTCCAAGCAAACGCATCCCTTATCGTAAGATTTAGGGTAGGGTCCATTTCAGCATACAAAGTTTCGCGTATTTAGGTGGAGGATTGCCAACTTTCTCGGGGGCTGGTAAGGGCCGTGTTGTAGGGGGTGCTCATATTTGTATGGAAATAATAAGACAAAATCGCCAGTGCGAACAAAACAAACTGGAGAATCACCATTTCGGTGTAAGGGGAATGTGACCCACAAAGTGCATCCCAACGACGCCACACAACTCCTCCAACCCCCTGGGGGCTCGGTGGAGGGAACCAAGAACGACATTCCACCGACATAACCACCCGGTACCGAAGGAACGTCAAGGTGACTCGTTGCGCATAAATAAGCGTGGCGATGTTTGCTGCTTTGAATATTTTAAAAAAGGAAAAGATCGAACAAATAACGGTGAGAAAGACAACGGGTGAATGCAGCCGGGGATCGTTGAGTTATTCGCGACCCTCCTGTAGGTAGAACACTCCACCGTAGGGAAATCGAGGTGGTGATATTGAACACCCGCGACATTCAAAGATCGAGTTCGTTTATTGATGATCGACCATAGATTGGGGACAGGTTTGCACCACACCACACTTGTGTGGTTTTGAGAGTTACTTTTAAGAGGAAATTTTAAATTAATTTAATCTTTATGAAACGCCATGAAGTTGTAATGGTCAAAAGATTTTCAGAGTTGTATCAGAGACTCCTAATCAGGCCAAAACAGATTATGGTATCCCCTTTTGTGTCCAATATTTCAAGCATCCGCAGCAATTTTCGTCACCAACGTGGTCATCCTTTCTTTATCGCACCTCAAATTCCAAAGATGTTTATCCGCATCACCATGACGATTGTGTCATCGACGACGAAACTGGAAATCATGTTTGACTGGACGAACGAAAACCAATTTCGAACCTCTACGTTTATTCTACAACCTTCACCCAACGCATTTCTCGCTAACGGAGCCCATAGCATCTAATCATAAGGAAATAGGCTTTGTTTGGTGGTGATGTAAGCTGCATGGGAGCGTAAAAGAAACAAAACTTATGTAAACTACCATCGATCGTCTGAGATTCGATACGTGCTGTGTTCAAAGTAAAGTGGGCAGTAGGTTTGCTTTAATCGAATCAACCCTTTGGTATGTTCAACTCTTGTTGATTTGTGACGCTCGCTTGCGTAAAATGAAACGGATGCAAATGGACGAGGTTTGTTGTAAGCAAATGCATCATCTGAACAGCGATGGAATTTGCCACATTTTCATGCTCAAAATCCGTTTAAACTATGTTGTTTAATCACGACTGTATA
>KE525044.1:34162-46424 GCA_000441895.2 Anopheles sinensis | reverse complement strand
AACTTCTCCTCGAACTCCACTGACGCTCCGGAACTCCTCTCCCAAATCCCTATATATGCGCTTCCCCATAACCTTCGGAAAGGGCCTCCTCNCTTTATCCCTACCCGTCGCACGCGTTTCTCCCAGAACGATCCTCTCATCCGCGCCATGTCTTCCTTCAATAGCTCGAGCCACCTGTTTGACTACAACGTCTCCATCCCTTCCTTTCGTTGGCGTCTATCCAATGCCCATGTGTAATCCTTCTCACCTTTCCTTCGCTCGTCTTTTGTTTTTGTTCTTAGTGGTGAAACTAATTTTAAGTAACTATGTATAGCCCACGTGGCGAACAAGTAAATAAAAAATGAAATGAAATGAAATGAAATGAAATGAAATGATTGTGTCATCGACGACGAAACTGGAAATCATGTTTGACTGGACGAACGAAAACCAATTTCGAACCTCTACGTTTATTCTACAACCTACAACCCAACGCATTTCTCGCTAACGGAGCCCATAGCATCTAATCATAAGGAAATAGGCTTTGTTTGGTGGTGATGTAAGCTGCATGGGAGCGTAAAAGAAAACAAAACTTATGTAAACTACGCTCGATCGTCTGAGATTCGATACGTGCTGTGTTCAAAGTAAAGTGGGCAGTAGGTTTGCTTTAATCGAATCAACCCTTTGGTATGTTCAACTCTTGTTGATTTGTGACGCTCGCTTGCGTAAAATGAAACGGATGCAAATGGACGAGGTTTGTTGTAAGCAAATGCATCATCTGAACAGTGATGGAATTTGCCACATTTTCATGCTCAAAATCCGTTTAAACTATGTTGTTTAATCACGACTGTATAGTGGTGCACTTTCACTTCCTTTCTTCCACCTTTTTTCCACCATCTGCCTCAGACCCCTGGCCACTGACCCGATACTCACCCTCAATAGATTCCGATCTCATGATCCATTGGGCAGGGAAGCTGCGACTCCCAAAAATAGTATTTCATGTGAAGCACTCTATCAGCTTGATGATAAATTAAGTCAGCACGGAACAATACTCAATCGGAATGAGGCAAACTGTATCGTGTTGATGACCACTTGGCAACTATCCACCGAGCGAAAGATATCTGCACTGACATTGGAGCGCGGTCAGTCGAAAGATGTGCCGCATACGCAATATCGTGGGAAACTAACCAGGCACTGCAGCACACTTTGGAAGGCGTAGGTCTCCCCGAGCACCAGAGCCGGTTTTCTTGTGTTTAGAAACATGGCAAACAACCTACAATACGCCTGCCGAGCATGGGGTGGGGAATGTTGATGTTTGATATTTTTGTTGGGGTACGAACGTCAACATCGAGCAACAGCCATGTCAAAACATCCAGACTTTTTCGTGCGACAGTTCTTCAGCTCTGATCTCTTTTCATTAACAAATCGACACATATGATTCAATAAAATATAAAGCAACTCCTATTCTATAAAAAACCACGGCCAAACAAGCTGTTATTGATTTAAATTGATATTTTTCAAGGTATATTAGAAATGGCTCAACCTGCTATATTGCGTTACCTTGTACTCTTCTGTCAATATGGCATTTCTATAGGCTGCGTACTTACTGTTCACGTTACCTATAGTGTTTGCGTTACAAATCGTTACTTCAGAATGAGATCACATAAAATGATCGTCATCGAAACTTCTAACGACAATTTTAAAATCTATAAAACAGAACACGTGCTATTTGTCTATGCAATTGTTTTCTTAAACATTTTGTAATAATTATCCTTTTGAAATTGACTGCAGAGATGTAGAGGTTTTCGTTATCAAATAAACGGCATTTCTTCTGTCAATGCTGTTTTTATGTTTCCCATATTGTCAGTCATCGTAGTATCGCCAGTTTAATCAGAACCATGCAAATACTGTTGGAAATTTGTGTAGATACATACGAGTCAGCTGTTGCTGCCATCGAAGGAGGGGCCAATAGACTTGAACTTTGTTCTGCGCTGAGTGAAGGAGGATTAACGCCAACCGTCGGGCTGCTTCGAGCGGTGAAACAGTTTCTAGCAGAATGGTCAAAGAACTCGGGTCGCACTGTCCCCGTCTACTGTATGGTTCGATGTAGACGGGGTAGCGACTTTTTGTACAGTCAGCCGGAAATGGATATTATGCTTTGGGATTTGAGAATGCTGAAGGAAAACGGTGCGGATGGTTTCGTGTTTGGGGCGCTCGATGAAACCGGCAACGTCCATCAAAGCCAATGCGAGCAAGTGCTAAACAATACGGATACGCTACCGTTGACTTTTCATCGTGCGATCGATTGTACGGACCAAAGCAAACTTTTGTCGAACATAAAGCTGATTGCTGAACTTGGCTTTACCACCATTCTTACGAGTGGCCTCAAACCATCCGCAGCAGTGGGACTGGACACGATCGTCCAAATGAGAGCCTACGCAGAGGAAGTAGAAAAGGTAAATTCTCGGCTAGTTCTCGGCACAAAAAAAGGTGAAACTGTAAGCTTATAAACTTTACCCTTTCAGTTAACAGGAAAGAAGATTCACATAATGCCTGGATCGGGAGTTAAAGCGGAAAACATACGGACCATTTTAACGGCTACGGGCTGTCGCGCGATTCATGGATCAGCAAGTGTTTCGAAAGCATCCACCGTTGCTAAGGAAACGATTTCCATGGGAGGTTCTAATGTCGATGCACTTCCCTTAAAAATTTGCAGTAAAGAGACGGTAGAAGAGTTGCGCAAGATCATCGATTCGTTATAAGAGGTAAATATTATTCCTTATGATAAAACTGGAAGATTTGTTTTCACTAAAATCAACACAAACGCATTTTTATATAAAGTACTATTGAAATAAACAAGACGTTTATTGGATTGTACATCCCATACCGTGGTTTATTTATTCGTCACATGCACAACAGGTCACCGATGTTGAGGGTGGGTATTGCAACATGGTTTCAACGCTTGCAAATGGCAGTAACAAACGGCCCATTAATATTGATGGTTATTGCAAGATGGATAGTTGTAGCTTCACGTTACTATTATCGAATCCCGCGTGGGGCATTTTCATAATTGGCGTTCTGCAGTACCGCTTCTCGATCTCGGGGTTCGTCGGATTGAATTTACGATTGTACCTTCATCCTTGAAGCTTTGCTTGCCTCCTCCTCAAATAACATATTCTGGTCAGAAGTGCTCTTGTAGTTTCTAAGTGATCCGTTTTATCTCCCGTGGTATTCTATATTGTGTGCAACTCCGTTTTACAGTGGGTTCCCTTCCACACCCACTGTGTGGAGATGTATTATTTTTACTCAAAGTGTGTGATCTCACTTTTTGTGTTTTGTTTTTTTTTACGTTACTAGTGTGTTTCAGTTTCACCTAGTGATTAAACGCTCTGCATTAACTAAGGTTTCGTTACTCTTCGTTTACAACAATGTCTATTTTTATATGTATATATATACTTTGTTTTTTTTGTATTTTCATTTTTTTTTCATTCCTATTTCCTTTATCTTAGTTACGTCTATTTTCTTCCAATATACATATATTTTTGTTTCTTACTAACGGCCCGCGTGCCACATTCAGCTGGACGAGGGACGGACATACTTTTACGATGGTGCATTGGTTCAACCCACACCACACTCCTAGTAGGTTCGAGAAGTAAGTTTGCTGATTAATATCTTTTGTTTATCAATGAAAACCAAACCATGATGGTGATCGAAGACACTCGCATTAAGGATAATATAATCCTGTAAGTTCCACACGGCCAACACACACACCGATACAAAACAATACCGACACACACGCTTTCTAAAGTGCTACTACCCATTTATCATTGTCCAGTGCGTGGCCGGATAGTGTCGATACCATTTCAACCGGTTTCCTTACCATTGCTTCGATGGTCAGCAAAAAGAGAATATCGTTCGTTTAATTTTGTTGTCCACGAAGCAAGATGCTGTGGTAATGGAAACAGTGAAACAGACCAGACACAACCGGCCAGATGGTAGGTGCTAGGATAATGACCAATAAATCACTTTCGTTAGACAACAACGTACATCTGGACCGAAAACTTGACCGATATTATTCGCGACATGAAAGAGAAAAGGTCGTTGCAAAGGATGGTGTTTTAGCTGCTTGCTAATCTGAGAGACCGAAACATTTGCACTCTGCTACGTTTTGGAATCTTTTGTTTGTAGGAATGTATTTTATAGATGGTTTTATGAACCAGCAAACTTCAGCTGATCTTTTCAATATTCTTCTCGCAACCGTTATTACCATCGCCCGAAAAAACCGTGTGCACCATATGCAAAAGTATACCGCTACCCTACATCCCGGCCTCGTGTGCGCCACGAGCACGTTTCTTTTACCTTAACAGCCTAGAATGGAAAAAAGTATCATTTACTCCTTTTAAGCTGGGAAAACATTTGCAACATACATAGAACAAATACCGATCGTCCAACTCTCTATCTCCTCGTTTTCAACGTACTATCATTTCACTCGCGTCTCGCACAAATCCTTCTCCGTTCGGGCAAACTAGACGAAAGGGAAAAAGGGGCTCTTAAACCTTCCTCTTTCACTTCAGCCAGCATAAAACCGAACAGAGTGCCGGGACTATGTGTCGAACATGCAGATGTTATTGTTAACACGCTTCAATTACTTGCGCCGCATGGTGGTATAGACAAAGGCGATCAGATGGAAACAAAACAAAAAAGTTAGATAAAACAACTATAATATGTAACAACAATCATTTGCACACGGTGTGTTTCCGCTAAAACTTAAAGAACCTAAAACTCTGCATGGGATCTGTCTGTGTGTTTGACAGCAAAAAAAAGGGAGGAAGGTTTTTTTTTGTCTGAAGCAACTGCAACTAAACAGTGTAAAAAAAGCAGAACTAGTTCGCAATAACCGACTGGGACGATAAAATGGTGGGAATACAAATGTTCATCCCTTCCATTCTCTCAAGCAAGTGACGTTTTCAGTAGTTTGTCCCTGTTCCTGTTTTCCTCTGAAGACGAGTCTTGCTTGGAAGCCAACCTGCCAAAGTTGATGTTGGAAACTCATGTGACCAGGTCAGCTTTTGGGGAAAATACACACATGATTCAACAAACGTGCGGATAAAGGAATACTGTCGTTGTTGGAGGAAAAAAAGGTTAAGGAACAAAATGAAAAGCGGAATCAAAAATACAGCTTGTTCCCAGTCAACAGTTTAAGTGCGGCTAAACTGTTTGAAATTGCTCGGCTAGTCTGGTTTAGATTGTATGTTGTAAGTGCAGCGAATTGCATTTTGAAAATAAGTATGTATGTAAGTAAGTGCGAAACTGTTTTGTTTTTCCTTTACGTGCGTATCCTCCTTCTGCTATGCCATCTGATGGGGCTGCCGAAAGGATGTATTTCGACGATGTTGTTTTGCGCTGGCATACTTCTCCTTCCCGTTTCGGCAGCTACTTCTGAGCAGATGGCTGCAATTTAGTCGTTGAATTTACGGTTCATGTTACGACCGAACAGAGCATTACGGATCTCCGGTACCAGCTGCTGTGCGATCAGCTCCAACCGGGACTCAAGGGTGTTGGAGACCTATTCGAGAGAAAACCACATGTACATTTGTGTTAGTTTTACATTCTCGTTGAATGGATTGGGAATTTACAAACTATTAACCTACCTTAATGCGTCCGCTTTGTGCCAACAGATCAACTCCACCGGTGGTATCGGCTGGCAGGAAACTCTCGGTATCCAGGGTCACTACCACATCACGTCCGCACTTTTCCTTGTACGACGCAACGGCCACCGGTAGCACGTTCTGGATGATCTGGGCATCGACTTGACGACCACGGATAAGGACGTTGGCCTCCATCAGCTATGTCAAGAGGTAGAATTTTCATCGTCTCGTAAGGTTATTCGACCATAGTAAAATAGTGCGTAGCGTACCTGCAGCAATCCCTGGGTGATGAGGTCGGTCAGAATGGTACCGTAACGGCCAGCATCCCTCGTGACCTCGCCGAGACGGCGACGGCACTCATCGAGCACGCTGGTGACATGGTCTTCGCGCACCTTCAGCACCTTCAGACGGGCCTGGTTGAGCATGTTCGAGGACTGGATCTTCTTCTGCAGTTCGACCTGCTTCTCTTTCTTTTCGTAGTACTCCATGATCTTCAAGCGCTGCTGCTGCACCAGACGGCCCTTCTCGATGTTGAACTCTTCCTCGGCCTTGGCGTCAATTTCTTCCGCCTTTTCGTTGGCCTCCTGCTCGATGAAGGCCATCATGTGCTTGATCTAGGAGTAATGAAAAAAAAAACACTTATAAACATCTTTTTCCCGGTTGTTTGGTTTGTCTACCGTATGTTTCTATTACAAAAACATTCAGAAAAGTTTGTTGATCATTCAGTATCTTTTCTCACATTCCTGTCTGTGTCATATGACACCAAGCCACGTTTACGTCGCGTCTGATTAATCAGTTATCTAATGTTGGACATTTCAAAGTGTTTCTAATGCTTAATAAAAGATGTATTTGAAATACGGCTCTAGTATAGCTCTACTTTCCATTTTCATTGAATTTTTAAATATTTTTCTACCAACCAAGGGATCGGTTGTCACTGAACATAGCAGTGGGTCATGTGACCATATTTTAACCACAAACACTCCAATCGTCTTGGGGGCTTATACGCATCGAGGGAATATGTTGTTGGCATAATACCCCATGTTCCTGGATACCGAAAGGACATTCAGGTTTTTCAGGATCTGCGGTAAATATTGAGAAAATTGTGCATATCTCGAGCTATCTTTCCACCGAATAATCGTAAACGAGTAAACACTCGCCCCCTTCACTCTCTCCCTCTCTCTCTCTTTCCCACTTGGAACACTCACACGATTTGACACTTTTCACATGACAGGTCCCGTGACCCGATAGAAGATGGAGGATGGGAAAACTGCAAATTTTGCTTCAATTCTGCTTGTTTTGCTTTGGATTTACTACTAGGACCTTTTTCCAAGAACACATATGGTTCCATAAGCACAACTTCCAACACTTTGCAATGGTATTTTTTAAACCGGCCAAACGACGGCATACTATGAGTTTAGCAGTGCAGAAGACAAATTTTCCTACGCGAACTTTACGAAAGATTTACCTTCGCAAATAGGATTTTATACTATAGATATCGAAGGACTCACCTGTTTCTGGACATCAGCGTCGCTTAGAGCCATCTTGCCAGCGGTGTTGTAATAAAGGTGGCAAACTGCAATGTCCAAGAGATGGCAATTTCGTGCCGTAGGTACAACATCAATCAAAGATGCCCCAGACGAAATTGCAATGCACATGAAATGGAATGAAAAAAAGGAACGATTAGGAACCCTGTCTTATGTAATTTTGATGAAAATGGGTACGATTGTTGCCGTACAAACTTACCGAAAAAAGGGAGATTTATTCCAGAGTCGTACTGCCTCCGCAAAGTCGACTAGAAGTGATCACGTCGTCGTCCGTCTGCAAGTCGGATTTCGGCGCTAGGCAATCTTGTGACTGGTTCTTCTATCCTGCTCAAACGCTCTCTCAAAAAGATAAATACTTTCTCTTTTACTCAATTGCGTTATCTTGCCTGGCCAATGTTTTTGAAAAGAAATAGGTTCAATAAAGTGTTTGTATCAATCAACATTTTTCTTCAAAACCTTTTCATATTTCAAAATAATAGAATGATGGAATTAACAATAACTCCCCCGAACATCACAGATTTTTCGTTAGAACAATCAGCAGTCAGATTTTCGGTTTGAATGCATTATGTTTTCTTACTCCTGTGACCATCCCCGGCTTTACTTTTCTGCCTTGCATAACTAGATTTTCAAATGATCAAGTGGATATTTGGTAGGGTCTTTCCAATTTAGTTTGTTAGCTTTCTAATTTTAGCAAATTATGGAACCGGTAGCGGTATAAATTGAGATAAACGACGTGATTTAGAGTTCACAATTGTGCAGTCGAAACGGCATGAAAATGACTGTATTTTCGCACCGTCGAACTCAGTTTTCGCCCCGTTTGAACTGTATAGCTAGCTTGCTCACTCTGTTACGAGAGATATGAGCTCAAACCATTGGTCTCTCCTGCTCTCGCACACAGCTCCTCATTTTCGCTCGCTCAAACGGTACGGCAGCAGCAGTTTTTTCGCCACTCGAAAGTGTTTCAGTGGATCCTCCGGAAAGAGTTTCCCAATATTTTACGCGTCCAAAGTGTGCCGTTTTCGAGTGTAAAATCCATCCAATCCTACTGCAAACTGTTCACCAAGGTACTGGGCAGCTGCTTCCGATAAGGCATTGTAGTTTCCAAGCCGTTCGGACCGTAAAAACGGGTCCAAAAAATTAGTCTATGTTCCTCCTTTCCCTTCGGTCGTGAGTGTTTTCTTCGTTTTCTTCGCGTGCTGGGGTAGTTTGTGCTTCTCTGTCACACCGCCTGAGAAACGAGGCGCTTGTACTGCTCGTACTCTTGCATTGGGAAAATAAGTTGAGGTTTGCTTTTCTCGATATATCATCCCTACCGTTTCCATACAGCATAGTTTTACTATCTTCGATTCCTGTGCAAGGACTATTTACATCGAAATTCTCGTGGTTCATATCCGTTTGCTTAATCGGCGCGTTCACTGGTTTCTAGTATAGTGCAAAATTCATATTAACGCATATGTAAGGACAGCGTAGTGTGTTATGCACGTCGAGCTTCTCCAGCCTTGAAGGTGACGTCGAGAGTCGTATCGGCTTTGTGTGTAGGCTACTATAAACAAACTACCGAAGCATATGTACGCAAAAAGTGTCTTGTTCCTTTCGTTGGAAGTTATTTTTTTCTGCCTTAATCGATTACAATGCATTTTAGCTTGTAGATAATCTCAGAACCAAGAAATGTAAGTCAGTGTTGAGGGCAGAAAGAGAGCGTAGAAAAGTGAGAAAGAGCGAGCACGCAGGGCAAGTGGATCGAATGTTATGTTTACAGTCTACGCTCGAATGTTTTGTTTCTTCTTCGAACATGGTACATTTATGGCATTAGCAAATCACTAGAACGTGCTCCGCTGGATAGTGTAAATCCTAATAAATTCCATGTAATTTACAAATCGGTGTTAATTGCTCGGAAACATTTTTCATCGATTGGCGAAAATTTGTGTTCCAGCATTACACATTTTGGCACCGTTTGACACTGCCTGCCAATTCGACGAGCGTCGTTTTCTACTTGCCCAGCATTAATTTGACGAAAACCGGTCCAAGACGTCTTTTCACACAAACACCACAGTGTCGTAATTGGAGGCTGAACACGTACTTTTTGGTTTCTTATTCACGATTCTCGCTGCACATGCACGTATCCTTTCAGATGCTTTTCCGTCTCCGAAGAAACGGATTCGAAAAAAAATCACCTCGCCAACCCAACTTGAACCTTTTTCTTTCCATCGACAGGTGACGGGCGACAAGCTGGTGAAAGAGAAGCTGCGCATGAAATCAACATAACAACGAACACGACGAACCCCCCACATATTGGCGCTTCCGGTAGTGTAGCTACTACACACGGATTTGGATTCTTCTCTGACGAGGTTGGTTTTGGCATTGGTGTAAGCAAGTAATCAATAAATCCTCCACTTCGTACTTAGCTTCGTGGGGAATCTGTAATGAGGCTGCAACAATTCATCTAATCGGTGATTGATTATGACGGAATGAAGTGAGCAATACAACTGCCGAGGACCAGAATCGAATCGGAAAATGGGGAAAAAACAAAATCACCGAACGTGTACAGATCGTTTTCCCGCGCGTGTTTATGTGTGTGTATAGTTTTATCAGTGTGGGTAGTTCGAAAGGAAGTGGTAAAGAAGCGTTAATTCATTTTCTCTCGCTCGATCCTAACGCGCCGGGCGAGTAATTAAAGGATTCTTGTTGCTGTTCGCCCTTGTCGTCGAACAAGGCGTATTGTGTATTGTGTACGTGCCGTTAGTGTGTGGGCGTGTGTGAATGAATCGGGGAAAAGCTTCCACTTCTGACGTGTTATTTACGCGATTTTCCCACGAAAATCTGCCCGAATGGGAGAGGTTGCGGGTAACAAGGAAAGAAGGAATCTACTAAATACTTTCTGTCTCGCTCCTTCCTGGTCACCTGGGCATGATCGGAAAAGCGGAAAGAAAAGTGTTTTAGACCGAAAGACCGCGAAGAAGTGCGGACAGGTTGAACTTTTTCCCGTTCCTTTCTAGGGACGCTGAGTAAAGATTATTCCATTCTTTCCAACCCAACCACCTTCCTTTAGCTGGCCTTGACCGGCAGTGTTCTTCGAGTGTAGGGTGCGTCGAATTTGCAGAAGTTTGCAAAAAACATTCTTCACTGTTTGCTAGTGAACTTAGCAACCGATGTAGCTGGGAAACAACTGCTTAAAAAAATCCATTGCATCGTTACTTGAAGAAATCTCATTTTCCGGCTTTATCATCGTGTTTTGTAGGTGCTGCTGTGTATTCTCTAGTCACGGCAAAGATATTATTGGACACTAGACAACGGCAAATCGGTGACCGCAAGACTCGCTGTGGCAGGATCTCCAATCGAATTCTGGAGACAGTTTTTATGAATCGTTTCCCCGCAAGTTAGGTAGGTTTACGATTGCGACGATTTGCTTTTCATCCACCGTCCTTATTTTTCTTTTAGGGCTCTAATTTGGGTAACATTCTGAAAAAAGTTGAGGAAGAAACTAATACTAGGATTGCTGTTAGATGAACCATTCTAACCACTAACGAGGCGTTTTATACCAGAGAAAACCGACAATAGTCTAGTTGCGTAACATAGAAGCAAAAGCAAATGTGATGTTGATAGTCAAAAGGCTTTGTGATAGTATTCATTAAACCGCACCAGGAGCCAAATGGCCTGCTCGGATACACGCATTGGGATAGAACTCGTGCACGATGGTTACGCGTACAGCAATGTAATGCTGTGAAAATTGGTCAAAACTCAGCATGTTAAAGCGTAAAAATTGTGGGCTTCCTAGTAATAATCAAACGTGTGTTTTGAGCTTTTATAGTTGGCAACGTGCCAAAGAACGTTTTTCATGAGAGATAGCGAGAGACGTTAGGAGCGTAACAATAACAAACGAGAGAAAAAGGATCAAAGTTGTTTCCGTCGGAAAAAGGAAGGAGAAAGCCTCAACAGGAAGGCGCATGTTTTCGGGCGGGAACTGATACGATAGTATGTCCCTTGTAAAATTTGCGCGCAATCTAGAAATGCGCGATTTTTAAGCATTGAAAAAAGTATGTGCCTCAAATTCATCGTGGCATGTTTTGGATGAGAGTTCAGCTATGAAAATTTCTTTTTGAAACGCTTTTTAAAAGTGCACAGACTATTTTATAAAGTTAAAAGAATATGTTTAAGTGTAAACATTGTTTTTAGGCTAGGAACTAGGAATTTAGGGATTGAGCTATTACTTTTGTCTTCAGCTTCGGAATGTTACAATCATGCGGGTTATAGTTTCTTCCCGAACCTCATCAATGATTGATCATACACATAGTATATCGTCTAGCATTAGGGGCATCCGCAAAAACAGCGTATTAACAATATATTTATTTTTTTCTTTCTTTTCATTAAAAAAACCCAAAAACGATCGAACAAAAATTACACAAACACACACCACTTGTTACCGGCAAATTTTCGTTGTGATTTGCTCCCTCGGCAACACAACCTGACGGTAACGCGACGCTCCATGAATGATGATATTGCCGATGGATCATCTAAAACACCCCTTTGGTCTCATTACCAAAACCAACCAACCAACCAACCAACCAACCAACAAACCAACCGATGATCGAACAAACGAATGAATGAACCAAACAACCAAAACTAAATCATAAATCTTGCGCCAATATTTGCCTGGCGGCGCACCTTCTTCGTTGTACCGCTTCAAATGCTTATGTTCTCTCTGTTCCCTCCTGCTCCGGCAAACAAAAACTATGTCGCCCTTCATCGCTTCGGCACCATTGATTGTGATTCGATTGCGTTGCATTGTACTGTGCGTTTTTAATTTGTCGTCCAAAATTCACTTGATTGAAACCAACTAACATTTTATTTGATCACTTGCGGGCCACAATTATATGTTGCTTCCGGGAATTTTGCGCGCTCTTGTACGGCCATCGGCTTGTTATTGGCTTCGGTGCCGGTGGGTTCGTTTGGGTTGCGGTTTCTCTTGTTGTGGTCGGCGGCCGGCGGAAATGCAGGTTATGGCAAACTTGAACTTCCAACAACCGCCCAGAAGCATACCGAGCAGTGTGTCCTTAAGCGGGAGAGGCGGCGGAGGTGGAGGAGGTAGCAGCAGTG
>KE525044.1:10660-33913 GCA_000441895.2 Anopheles sinensis | reverse complement strand
GCGGTTCGGTGGGAGGCGGTGGCCCCTTCGGACAGAGTGCACCCTCGCAGCAGCAAAGCAACCAATCCTCCTCATCCGTGGCACCCCTCTCGCCCAGCACGAACGGTGGCAATCCGCGGTCCGGCGGTGCGACTGGCCTCATGGGCGGAGGAAATGGGGGCGTGGGTGGAGGTCTTGCGAGTAACGGCCCCAGCAGCGGCCAGCAGCAGCAACTTTCCTCCTCCAATGCGGCGTCCGGTGGAGGCCGAAGTTCCAACCTGTTCGGCGGCGGCGGTGGTCAGCAGCGGGGCGGTGTTGGTGCCGGCGTTGGTGCGGGCGGTGCTGGAGGATTCGCGGATCGCAGGACGATGTCCGGACTCGGCGGTACATCGATGGTAAGTGATAATTAATTAACTCCAGCTGTCACTACTTTCCAGTATTCACATTCGGTCAAGAAGCAAATTCTTGAATGTGAAAGAGGTTTCTAAGATCTCAACGTGCCGAAAATTGTCATATCTTGCCATCATTGTTTTTTTTCTATCGTGCAACTTTTGGTGCCACGGATCCTTTTGACTCGAACAAAATCTGATGCCCAGTTTATTTTATTCTGTTTGTTAAAAAATTACTATCATAACGACAAATAAAACGCACAACCACTGAAAAACGATCTTTTTCATGCGATCGTTTGCTGCAACGCTTGAAAACATTCCACTAATTTGCAAAGGACGACAATTCCTCCCTTCGTTCTGCCGGAGTTCTCTTATCTCTAGGTTTTCTTTTTTCTTCAAATTGGTCATGGTCTTTATTATTCTTTCATTTTTTACGGTAGTTTGTAAGAAATTGTTTCACATTAATGTTTGTTTGGTTGTTGTTATTTGTTGGTTCTTTATGCTATATTTTATTTGTTTTGGTAAATTGTTCTTTCCTGATATTTGTCATTTAATTACACCATTCAGTCTGTTCTTTTCTGTTGGTTTGGTTCGGTTGGGTTGGTAAAGGGATGTGTTAATGTCATTTAAAACCATTTTTGTTGCGATCTGATTTTATTCAAATTTAATTTCAACTGCTTTTCCTACCTTACCGTGAGAATGTCTACGTGTTTTCTTTTCAATAGTTTTATTTCTTTCACCCTTACGATCTACTAGATCGTGAACAATATTAAATCATCAGGCTTAAACCAGGCGGTGCTTCTCTCGAAAGATAATAGACAGTATTTCTTTCCATTTACTGTTTCATTGTGGCTTACTTTTACGATCTATAAATTGCTTATGTGATTCAAAGTTCTGTTGGAACGATTTAGGTGGAAAAAGGGAAAGCAAATCCGGTCGTTTTTGTTGTTGCTCTTCGCTGGACCGGATGATTTTATGTAAAATATTCCCGATGCTTCACGAGAGTCCACACGACCACATATGTACACACACCTACGCTTTTCCCTTCCCGTTTAATGTTGGTTCTTTCAGGTTTTCGTGATGATCAGATGTAAAGGAGAATCATCTTAATATATCGTGAAATGCATTGTTGAATGGTTAAAAAATAAGAAATTAAATAAGTTAGGAATGTTGCTGCAAAGGGTACAATGGTGCATGGTGGTGGGTTGGTCCTGTTGATTTCTTGCACAATTGCGCAACATAACGTACGTTCCTCCTCAAACGACGACGTACCCTTGGTAACGTTTAGAGCTGCATCCTCTTAAGCTTTTTCGGTTTCGGGAGTCTGGAAGTTGTCGTTCCCATCCATTCATGCGAAGGAGCATAAAGCAACATATATGTGTATACTTATATGCACACCTGCACCAACTCACGTTCGCGTCGTACCGAACATGTTTATGCCGGATGGATCTGGCTGACCGCTGCGAGTGTGTTGGTACCAGCATGTCGATTGCCGCCCGTCTCCATCTTCGCCGGCGTCGCTGGTTTTTTTGTTGTTACATCCCTCCGTTTGTTAGTCACGTTTTGGCTTCCGCGTAGTTAGGTGCGTGTCGTGTTGACTGATTTTTCGCGTTCGCTACAGAACGAAAACAGCGAGTGCACTTTGGTTGGTGCTTGTATTCCTAGGCGTTTTAGGAAAACGCCGAACGGAACCACCCACCACAGCAAGCAACACAGTTGCCGGCAGTGTTTCATCTGGTTATCACCCACCACCCCCCGTGTGTGTGTGCAGTTGACAAACCTACCAAACGCTAACTGCCCTCCCCCGATAGCTGTGGGGAAACAAAGGGAAAAAACACGAAATAAATCCACGCGAGTGAAACAAAACAAACCCCGATTCCGCGGGGGGGGGGCATAAGGAGCGTGAAAAGTGGCGGGCGAGCGTGTGCGCGGGCGCGTATAGAACCAAACATAAATAAATCCTCCTGGTCCAGGGAAAGTGTGGGGTGTGTGAGTGTGTTTGGGGTGCGAGAAGCGGGCCGGCGGTGGTCTTCGCTAATCTGCTGCGCAGTTGTGTAGCGCATATTGTCCGCCGTACTACGTATGGTAGTGAACTTCCTCCTCGCGAGCTGCACATAACCTCCCCATCTCGTTCGCTCGCTCGTTCTGAAGTGACAGCTAGAATTTGACTCGCGCAGTTTGGCTTTCAAAGTGCTGGCTGTCAAAGAGTGTCCGCGGCATGTGCGATGTTGTAGGATATGCTCCTCGACTGTGCCTACTTAGTTTATCGTTATGCTATCTGCTTAGAAAATCAACCGCGCAGCAGGCTACCCAGAGAAAAGTAAACAGGAATCGTTTTTCTACGCTCGCTTCGGTGTGTTCAATGTGTTAAGAACATCTAGCAGTGACGCCCGGAAGCATATCTCCCCCAATCTACTCTGCTCAGTGCGTGTGCATTTGAAGTTGAAGCATGTGCTCAACCCTACCGAAAGACATGCCACATAAAGGATATTACCATCATAGGGCCCCAGCAACAACGGGGACGGCAGTTGGAGGCGGCGGCGGCATCGGCAATGTAAGTGAAGTGCTTCGACGCAATAATGATGGTGGTCCCAATGCCGCGACCCTTGCCGGCTATGATGTGCCATGTTGTACCATGTGTGCTTTGTTGTGTTTATCGCTCGGGAGGATGGGGATTCTACTCAACACGGCAAACACAGTTTTCCGAACATCGGCGTTGCTGATTCATCTGGCTAAAATAGTTAACTCAACACATCATGCCCAAATTTTTCATTTTACGTCTAATTATGTTGGGCAACATTATGCGGATGCCGAAGATGGTGTGACCAAGAAACTGAACCCGAATGTAAACAAAAAAATAACAATCCTACATGTGTCAAACGAAGTTACGCTGCAGCAGCATTTTAGAAACGACGCAAAAAACAAACGCAAACGCGTTTACTCGCTTCGACTAACCTGCCCTGCCTGGCCTTGTAGGTTTGTTTGTGCCGTTCTCAAAATATTAGCACCATAATCAAATGGTCGGTTCCCAAGTGCTTGACCGATTGGTTGACTGCCAAAACACAACGGAAAAGGATTATCATCCGCTTTTCTTCGCCATCTTATTTCTTTCACCTACTTGTTCTCATCGTAGGTGTAGAACTTTTTCGAAACGAATTGTTTCAAGCAGTCAGGTTTCCGAGGCTAATCAATCGCTGTTTCATATAGGCTCAACCGGTATCTACATTAAGCTGGTCGATAAGATTGGGCAAACTCTACGCGGTACTTAAAAATACGCGGGCCGAGAGGGTTGTCCAGCGGTTAGGAAATTTTCTCTATTTTTAGAAGTGTATAAAGTGTAATTTTTTAGTAGTGTATCGCCAGATTGAGTAATGCTTGTGCATGGGATGTTGCGTTAGATCTGGTAGTGTACAAATTACCATTATGATCGGGTCTCCTAGAGCAGCGAGGGCTCGTAGCCATCAATTGGGCGTGAAGGAGATTGCACCCTATCGCGCACTACCATTCAGGTTTCCGGAGACAACATCCGCCATCCTCCCCCGGCGATTCGCTTTCGCTGTCTGTGGAATGACCTTTCTTCCTTATCGCGGGCCTGTTTACCTCCTCCTAACAAACGTAGTTTTCTCCTGTACACTTATACTAACCATTTACGATGCACACCGTTGGAGACTTACTTTGTTATTTACATAAAAAATCATCCCATCGGTCGGTAGGTAGAAACATACCCGTGGAGGAAGGCGGCATTCGTGTTGTAATTTTCATAATCAGCTCGGCGAGATGTTTTTACATCCCATGTACCTTGATCATTGGATGGCAGTTTGTTTTCGTTTCAACTTGAAGATAGAGACGATAGATGCGAAGATTATAAGAAGAAAAACAATTATTAAGCTGAACCTCGATTTTACGTTCAATTCACAGATGCATCCATCGTTTTCAAAGAGACGCATGCAATCTTCGAAATTAATTTGTTACTATTTGTGCATACTTTGTAGATCGTTTGTAATGGCGTGTTGGTGGTTACCCGAGGTCGGGTACTTTTTTGATTTGTTGTAGGTATCGGGAATTTCAGGACCATTGCCGCCTACCTATTTGATGATACGGTAGGGCAATACTGCTGACAATAAACATGCTGTCCTATGCATAAATTTGGGTTTTTTCATAGTTGTCGTCGTCGTCTATAAAAAGTTGCGGTTGCCTTAAAAATCTATCAGTTCTTACCGTCGCCTACTTTCCGGTTGATATAGAAACAGATTTGACAGTGTGTCAGCAACGGTGGCTGCGTTTGGATGAAATTTCGATAAAGGTTTACCGCGTTCACATTAAACCAGTAGTTTTATTTTGTTTTTCGTTGGGTTTGTTTAATGCCAATAACCTTAGTCTGGTTTTTTTTGCCCTTTGAATCTGTTTTGCAGTCCAATATGGTTTCCTTCATGCAGTCGCGAGGATACGGATCTCAAAGCGGGAATAGCATCAACAACTACCACGGTGTGTTCGTCGACGGCGGTGCGACGGATACGGGCACCCCGCCCCTGCTCGATCTCACCGAATTCCCTTCGCTCACGAACGCGCGCGGTGGCCAAAACGATCAATCCCTGCCGCAGTCGAACGCGCTGCAACCACCTGGTAGTAAACCGTACGGTAACGTATCTGCCGCACCACCTCGCATTCTGTCTTTGGACCAGGAGCTCCTCTAATCTAACATTCAATCGTCATTTTCTTTCATCAAAAAATCCGACGTTCGCCGGCCACACCAAACAGTTGGGATGGTGAAACAACCGACGTCCGAACAGATTGCGTTTACGATGTCGAACGAAGACTTCCCGGCCCTTCCCGGCACGCAAAATGCCGAGGGCAGCCAGATGGGGGCGGCCAGCCAAGGCTTGCAGGGCGTCCACCATCATCATCATCCGGACCACCATGGGGGCGGCGGTGGAGGCGGCATCGGTGGAAGCGATAGCTTGGGCGGCAAGGGCAGCGGTGGTGGTAGCGGAGGGCCAGTGGGCAGTGCAGCTGGCATGGGCATGGATCTGCAGAGTGATTCCGGCAATTCCAACGTTAACATGGACAAGGGAGCGATGAAGCGAGGCGTACAAACATCACCCAGCGGTAAGGAGGAACTCATTGCGTGTTATAGATCTGTTTCATTTGTCAATCCTTTCCCTTGTAGGATCGGTAACGAATATTCCTGCCAGTATGGTGAACAACCAGTTCGGTATGGTGGGCCTACTAACGTTCCTCCGGGCCGCGGAAACCGATCCCAACCTGGTGACGCTAGCGATGGGTCAGGACCTGATGGCGCTCGGTTTGAATCTGACCGCGGTGGAAAATCTGTACCCGAGTTTTGGCGGTCCGTTTGCCGATGCGCCTGCGAGGTAAAGCCACACCATCGGCAACATCTGCTCGCGACTCTTTTTCTATCCCCTTTCTCCCTGTCTCTCTCGTCCCATACAGGCCCCAGGATATCGACTACAATGTACCACCAGAGTATTTGATCAACATGTCAATAAGGGACAAGCTGTCGAAGCTAACGTTGCAAAAGTATAAGGATGATCTATTATTTTATTTATTTTACACGAACGTTGGTGATATGATGCAATTGGCGGCAGCGGCGGAACTGTAAGTGTACCCAAGGTGTTCCCGCCCATCTTACGTTGAAATGAGTATGTTTCTTATCGGCTCCGTTTCTTGCCATCCCCCCATTAGGCACAGTAGAGATTGGCGATATCATACGGAGGAGAAGGTGTGGATAACGCGGGTGCCCGGCATGACACCGTACGAGAAGAATGGCACAACCGAGCGTGGCACGTACTACTACTTCGATGCGCAAACTTGGCGGCGAGTGCCAAAAGAATTTCAAGTGGATACAGTGAAGTTAGATAAATGTCCAAACATAAGTGCTTACGTCGCGATGAGCGGACAGCCTGTATAATATTTATTAATTTGTAATTAAATCAGAAAATCAAGAGCAGAACACTCGGCGCGTCTGGTTATTTTACAAAGGGCTCTTTCTTCTCTCTCTCCCTAGCTTGAATGGTATAACATGGGACACTTAAACAAACGAAGAATATATCCGAACTAAGTTAGGATTATACATAGTATTTCCCTTCTTGAAATGCTCGACAAATCGTTGTGCGAGTTTAGAAATAACTGCCTTGTGTCGAAGGAACCAGAAATATACAAATATTGCCTGTTAGAAAATAATAAAAACGAAGACTTTCCTAATTTTAGAAAGCAAAGTCTCCATTATGTTGCGAAAACGATGATAATGAATTGGATTACTTCTGTGGCCTCAAAAACTTGACAAAAATAATTTGCAAAACAAAACAGAAACACACATGATTCTGTGAAACAAATCCCGGTTGTCCCTTCTCATAATAAAACAAACACAATTCTGTTTCGTTTTTGCTCAACATTAACATATTTTATCCGGATTACCATTCATGCCATCATCACGTTAAGGTGGTGGTTAAAATTGCAAGAGCGGTTTTACAATACTTTCGAATTACAAACAAAAAATGTAATCAAAGAACCGACCGGGCGGAGGGTGATCTTTTTTTGTTTTTAAAAATTATCACTACACAATATTTGCTAGTTTCTACATACGACGGTACGAGTGTACATTGAAAAGGTTAATCTTTCTACTGGCAGAGAGAGAGCTTCGGTGCATGGAGCAAACATTAAAATATTGTCACTAGTAGTAGGCGCTGGTCGATATGGCAGTTTGTTATGTCCATTTGCTAAGGCAGTTTTTTTGTGTATATGCGTGTGTATATATTACTATTCTACGTAACATGTTCTATTTAAAACGCGTTAAACTATGAAAATACAATTTTCTAACTGCCGCGCTGCTTGACCAGCTGGAGCTTGGTTTCGTAGTCCGCCTCCAGCTTGGCCAGCTGTTCACGCAAATTCCGTTCCTTGCTCTCCAGTGCTTCCTTCATTCGGTTTTGTACCTTCACCAGGGCGGCATTGTATCCTTCCTTGATACGATCGTATTCCTTTAGCATGTGCTGTTCCTTATCTTCAGCGTATTTCTGTGGGAAACAAAGTATAAGCTTGAGAGAGCATATTTGGTTACAAGAAGACGTTCGTTCTCACCTTGTAGTTAAGCGCGGTCTTCTTGGCGGACTGATACTTCTCCGTGACGAGATCCAAACTCTTCTGGTACTCCGTTTCGATTTCGCGAAACTTTTCCGTCATCTCCTGCTCCCGCTCGCGGTACATCGTTCGCTCGGCGGTAATCTGTGCGATCAGTTTCTCCATCGACTGGCGTTCGTTGGCCACCAGTTCGCGCTTTTCCTGCAGCTCACGCTCCAGAAACTGTACCTTCTTCTGCCCGTTGGCCACCTCCGCCTTGTACTTGCCCATCAGCTCCGACTGCTTGTCGAACAGGGCGCGGGCGTCCGCGTCCTTCTGCGCCAACAGTTCGCCCAACTTCTCCCGCTCGGTTACGATGGCACACTTCAGCACCTCCACCTCCTGAGTGCGTACCTTCAGCTCGGCCATCCGCTCGTACTGCTCGTGCTTCAGTGTGTCGATGTTTTCCTCGAAGCGCACAAATTGCGCCCGAAAGCGTTCCTCGATCTGCTTGATCTGGACGGCGAACGCACGGGCCATCTCTTCGCGTACTTTTTGCTCCTGCTCGCGCGCTAAGCGCCTCGTTTCGGCATCACCATCGACCGACGAGGCGCGCCGCCTTTCCATCCGGTGACCCTCGTCGTCGTCGTCGGACGTACCGACGCTCTGATCGCGCGAAGACACCTTCCGATGGGGCGAGGTGGCACTGTCGCACGTTGCGCTGCTGGACGAGTTGGTCGAGATCTGGCTGCGGATGATCTGCTCGAACTGGGCCGCCTTTTCCTTCAGCTCATCGATCAGCTGGTCCCGTTCGGCCTTCAGATCGAGCCGGTTGTGTAGCTCACCGATCGTCGCCTGATGATCGTTCAGTTGCATCTTCAGCTCGTTGATTTCGCGCAACTGCGAGGTGCAGGTGGACTGCATTTTGAGATTTTCAATTTCCAACTAGAAAAAAGACAAGTACATAAGACAATCGAATCCGAATCGAGGGAACAAAAATCCTTGTGCTTAAAGTAAAACTTACCTTTGCGATTTGCGATAAACCATCGATGCACTTGGTGCAGGTGTTGGCTATATTCTTTCCCACCCTATCGGGTGTGTGATGCTGCCGGGGGCCGTCTCCAGCACCCTTATCTGTCGACTGGAGCTGTTTCAAAAGCTCTTCATGGCTCGTTTTTTCCTTGTCCAGCATCTTCGCAAGCTCGTTCGATTTCAACTCGGCCAGCTGTAGTGCTCGCTCCAGCGAAACGACCTGTTCCTGCAAGGCAGCGATTTGCTTCGCACTATCCTGCGCCCTCAGCGTAGCCAGCTCGCGACTGAGCTCATCCTTTGCCCCGCTTATCTCGATGTACAACCGCTTCAGGCGATCGCATTCGCTTTGGGCGTCTTTGAGGAGAAACTTTTGCTTCTCCACTTCGAGCTTGAGAGCCGCACAGGAGTTCACTTCGGTGGTCAACGTTCGACACTTTTCGGAAAGTTGCTCCGTTTCACGCTCCAGCTGCTCGATCCGTTCGTCCGCCTGTAGTTTCGATTGCTGCAGGTTGAAGATTTTATCCTCGAGCGCCTCCTGGCGCTGATCGATACTTAAACGCCTTCCTTCGCCGACCGTCGATCGCGATCGATCACCGGGTGACATTTTTTCCATTTCCTGCTCGAGTATTTTGCACTTCGATGTCAACCGGAACGCTTCCTCCTTGTACTGGTTCATCTGAACGAGTGCCTGGCTTTCGTCCTTTTTCAGCTGCTCCAGTTCTCGGTCCTTCGCTTGCAGCTCCTCCTCGAGCTTGCGTATCGTTTCCCGCTTCTCCTTCTGGCCCGTCATGCAAACGAGCAGTTCGTTCTTGAGCCGCACTACCCGATTGTCTCCATCGGTCACGCCGCCACGAGCGTTGTTCGGGGTGCTTCCGATCAGGTTACGATGCGCAAAGTTATAACCCGTTGCATCCGCGTTGGTATGCTGATATGTTTTACCCATCGGAGTATCACCGTGCTCGACGTCCTTGTGCTGCCCGTGTACCAGACTGTCCATCAGGTCCAGCTCGTTGGTCGTTTTCTCTAACCGGTTCGTGAGATCGTTGATCGTATGCCGCATTCCTGAGTGCTCCTGCTCGAGTGCATTGATGCGGCTGCGCAGACGCAACCGTTCCTGCTCGAAGTCACCCTGGTATTTGGTTTTGGACAGCAGATTGTTGCACTGGCGCTGCGAGTCCTCCAGCTGATCCTGCAACTGCTGCACGGTGTCCGACTTTTCGATCAGCAGTGCTTCACGCGATTTCTGCAACTCACCGTAGCGAGCCTCCAGCCGGCGGAATTCTTGCTGCCGCTCATCCAGCGCGCTCTGGAGGTTGTTGATCTGCTGTTGCATCATTGCGATCTTTGCGTTGTGGCGTTCTTCCGTCTGCTTTAGCAACGCGTCCGTGTGTCGGTCGGCTTTTTGCGTGGTGTTCTGCTCCAATATCCGATACCGGGTCAGGCTGTCCTGCAGCATCATCGTTTTCTGCTCCAGCTCCTTTACCAGGGCCACGTTGCGATCTTCTAGGGCGCTTACCTTACCGCGCAGCTTCTCGTTCGTGTCCTCCAGTTCCGAGATCTTCGTTTTGCTCTGCACAAGGAGTTCTTTTGTTTGATCGCGTGTCATGATGGCGCGATCTTTCGCCGCCTCCTCAAGCGCCAGCTTCTTCTTCAGCGCGTTAACTTCCTGCTCGTGCACGTGTTTCTTTTCATACATTTCCCTCGCGACGTGCTCCAGCTCGCGGGATTTTGACTCGAGCAGCAGCCGCAACTCCCTAACGTTGCCCGAAAGATCTTCGCCCGGTTGGAACGCCCTTTTCGGGCTTGGCAGCGATGGCATGGGTGGTGCCGGCGGTCGTTCACTGCTGCGTCCATCGTCGGCAGCATCGTCGTCTTCACCGTCTGGCTCATCGGAGTAATTCGAACGATAGTTAAGCGAATTAAGCGTATCGTTATCATCACAGTGCAGATCGTCGAACGCGCCAACCAGCTCGTTAGCAAGTTCGGCCTTGCGTCGCTCCTGATCCAGCAGGTCTTCTTCCTCTTCGGCTCGCTGTTGATCGTGGCCGGTCCGGTTTAGGTGGATGCTGCCGACATCGTTGAACAGCGAAACTGCCGGAGTGTCCATAGCAGTGTGCTGATCGGCTTCGTTCACCCGGCTCGTTGATGATACTTCAAACCACTAGACCTTTGGCCGCTCTCAAGGGCACATTTCTTGGCACGGACACACCATTCTCGGTGCCCCGGTACGCCGATGGACAGAAACTCTCTATAAATTCGCTACTTGAGCTACCTTTTACCGACACGCACACCAAATCGGCACTCGTTAATCGACCGGACGCCCTTGAATTTTAGTTCGAGGTGTGAATAACGGCCGGCGGAGAAATTACACACGCGCTGGGCATCCACCTGCGTTCGGTGGTGGTCAAAAATGCTTGGAATGTGTTTTAATTGCCTGGGGAAAACGTAAACAAAAAAACTATGATTCACTTGCCGCTTCACTTTACCGCCGCTTCGGCGTTTCGGTTTCGCTTGGTCAGGGTACTTGGTACAAACAAACCGTTGACATTTTGTGATTGTTGACATTTGCGTTTGACAACGTCAATTGTAACTTCAAATTCGGCAGTTATTTTTTGTACAATCAATATATTAACGAAGTTAAGTGTTGTTTGATTAATTCTTTTATATTTTAGTTATTTAAAAGTTCACAATGATTACTGCATAAATGCGAATTACAGAAATCGTTCTTTCTATCCATCAAGCCTCTCGTCAAGCCGGTTTGACAGTGATACAAGCTCTTCAAGTCAAACCACTTTTAGACAGTTTAGATTGTAAACAAACCCAAAAGCATCTAAAACTCAACAGGAACAGTTTTGCCGGTTTGTTGTGTGCTGTTTTCCCAAAGAAACATTCCCATGAATGATAAAACGATAAATTCCATCGCGGAAAGCCTCGTTCCCAAAAACTATCTAGCGTTAGCAAACGATGCGCGTCAAGAGCGTGATAAACTTGTGCGAATTTTACTCGAAAAGGTGAACTTCATAGTGAGAAAGTGATGAAAAGTATTGCTCAAATTAGATGGTACAATTGTTTGCTTTCAGAAAAAAATACCCCACGATGGCTGGAACGAAACGACGATTGAATACCTGATAGCGGAACTAGCGATGCTCGATAGTAACAATTTCAACTCCCGGTGTGGCGTCGGAGAGCGAGAAGGCCGGGTAATCTGCGGTGAGTAGGAATAGTATTGATTTTGTATTTTGGGAATATTTAAATAACTTGTTTCGCTTGTTGTGTTCCCAATAGATCTTGTTCGTAGGAGACACTACAACTTTGCCCATGGCGTTGGTCGCTCCGGTAATCTTACCGCTGCCCAACCGAAGGCCGCTGGCTCGACGTTAATGGCAAACCTTACCAACAGCTTGGTCCGTGACCTAATACGCACCATCGGTGTGCCCAATTGTTCAAGCGCAGTCGTGGTTCCGATGGCCACCGGAATGACGGTTATGCTCACGCTTCGCGCTATCCACGGTCAAAGACCGGACTCGAAGTTCGTGCTTTGGTCCCGGGTGGATCAGCAATCTTGCTTCAAAAGCATCCTTGCCGCCGGCCTAACACCGATCGTTATCGATAGTGTGCTGTCCAAAGAAAATACCACACCAAAACAGTCGGTTCCCTTCGCTACGGATTTAGCTGCGTTTGAGGCTAAAATTCAAGAACTAGGTGTAGATAAAGTATGTTGCCTCCTAGCGACCACTAGCTGTTTTGCTCCACGAAATAGTGACGATATAATAGAGCTGGCAAAACTTTCTGCCAAGTACAACGTACCACATGTGGTAAACAACGCGTATGGACTGCAGAGCACGTTCTTTTGCCACCAACTTGAACGTGGGTCACGTGCTGGAAGAATCGATGCGTTCATTCAGAGCACCGATAAGAATCTCCTCGTCCCGGTGGGAGGAGCAATCGTGGCAGGATTCGACAAAACGACGGTTGATTCCGTCGCACGACTCTACCCTGGGCGTGCTTCCGGTTCGCAATCGCTGGATGTACTTCTAACATTGCTGACGCTTGGCATCAACGGTTATCAAAGGCTGATGAAGGAGCGCAAAGCACTACATCAACTTTTGCTGGGTGGATTAAGCGATTTAGCGAAATCGTACAACGAACGCATTTTACCCTGCAATAATCCCATCTCTATCGGTAAGTGTTGGCGGATTATTAGATGACCTTCAAGATATGAAAATAATTTCAATCCAATCCAAACACAGCAATGACACTGGAGACATTCAAAACGCAATCGGTCCAGTTAGAAATGATAGGATCGATGTTACAGAAGCGAGGTGTTTCCGGATGCCGAGTTGTTACCACGAACGATAGTAAAACCATCGACGGTCATCTCTTTACCGCCTGGGGAGCGCATAGTTCGATGGCACAGGTGCCTTATCTAACGTGTAGTGCCGCGCTAG
The DNA here is from genome assembly GCA_000441895.2 of Anopheles sinensis. NCBI lineage: Eukaryota > Metazoa > Arthropoda > Insecta > Diptera > Culicidae > Anopheles > Anopheles sinensis. The sequence goes on along the minus strand of KE525044.1, from coordinate 20,988 downwards.
GCATAACACGTGACGAAATTTCCCATTTTCTTTCCAAATTGAACGAAGTGTTGGGCAAATATCGCAGTAAATATGTGGACCAGGAATAGATTTTTGTGACTTAAATAATATATGGCTCTGTTATAACTACTACTTACATTATTATGGGAACATTGAAAACATGCTTGTTTGAATTATATTCTAAAGAAACTGGCTTAAATTGTCATCTTTGTGTGGAGTGGGTTTTGCCTGCCTCTAGAGCGTTTAGTTTAAGAATAACGGTACACATTTGTTGATCTCGCATTCAAACCGGCGGCACGTTACGCATCGAAGCGTCCGAAAAACCGGTGACCCCACAAAACAATAGGGGACCACAAAGCGAATGAACTGTGAGACTCTGGGCCGCGAAGAGGCACTTGCGATCCGATCCGATGCGTGCGCATGGTAATTTTACGCGACTCTTCAACGAACGAACATTGCCGGAATGGCATGCAATCGAACCAGCTGATTACCGAATGGATATTCTACCGTTGATGCTGCCAGTGTGACGATTTTCACTCGACAGTGCCACACCCTCGTCGTCGTTGCGGGTCGTTGTAGAGCGACCGAAGCGGATTCCGCCGTTCGATCACGATGGGGTTGTTTAGTTTTGTGGAGGGTTTCGATCAAACGGTAGCGTACGAAGGTAGGAAGGGGAGGCGGGACAAACTTTTCCACCTCATTGCAGGTTTTTCCATTCTTTCAATCGGACAATTAGAACCGCTCCCACTTCCGGGCGCGTTCTGGTTACGGATCGATCGTACGCATTTGTGTTCGGATGTGTGTTTGTGTGTTTCTGTTTGGGAAACAGCGTTGGGGGCTGTTTTTTTGTACAATGTAGTTGTTGGGTTTTTTGTACAATGTTGGCTACGTTTTAGGTTTTCGACTTAAAAATAACCTATATTCTAAATCCATGGTAGATAACTCGAATTTTGATCAAGCAATTTCGACTTAGGTTTAGTTTATGTTTTCAGTTGCAACAAAAATTTTATCGAGCGTCTTAACATACACAGAAATAGTGCCCTGGATCATCACCGATCAACTCTTGTTACGTACCATTAAAACAGAATCGTTGCGCTTTAATGTGACCGGAAATTAATATCATCCCGAACGGTTTAAAGCTTACAATTTAAATATTATATGCAAGTTTACTAAAGTATACGATGGTATACGATCACCATTTAAATATTATATGCAGGTTTACTAAAGTATACGTTCACCTGGCCATCATTGGCAGCCAATACAGAATTCGCGATGACATTCGATGTCCAGAAATGATCGCTAAAAGAAATTCAACATCAAAATATTCAGTTCGCATCATTAGCGCGAATGATTTTTACGTCCGATGTTCGCAGTTGATGCCTTAGGTTAAACCAACTTCCAAAGGAAACTTATAGCCCTTCCTGCATGGCAGGTAATACACGCTGACAAAACATATTTCCTCCCCGATTCGGTCGAACGAAATTTCCTGACGATTGATGAGCAACCGCTCCGGCGGTTTGGATTGATTTGACGCCAATCATCAAAAACGGCGCCCCGGTCAAACCCCGGTGGTGTAATGAAGATTGATGAATCGTTCGTGATGTCAGTTTGGTCGATAGCTTTTCCTTTTTCGGTTCGATTGCTCCCTGTACCTGGGCACCCGGAGCGAACCAGTCGATCATTTCCGATCGTGTCCTTACCGGTGATTATCCTCATCTAGTGCCGGCTCGTGCGGCAGATGACTTACCGGGACGATCGATTTGGAAGAAAAATGTCGGCAAAAACTTCAATCCACCCAAATATCGAAAAGGGACGGCTTTTCTTTTTCCCTGATGTCCTAGGTGTCCCGAGGCCAGCTGTGAAAAGGTTCGGGTTTGTTCCGGCAATGTAACGAAATGTTCGATTTCTCGCGAACCGCACGAGCACGGAATACGTCGCATTAATTCTCCCGTTGACTGAACAACATTTGGAAGGTAGGCTTTTCGGTTCGGAAAGGTGCCAGGACCTTTTGCTTTATCGCGTCGATGCCTTTCGCTGGTGGAAAGGTGTGAAATTTGTAGAAATAAATGAAAGATCGATCGAGCCGTTCCAGCAATCGATGGTTACTTTCGATCATATGTTGAAAATGAAAAATGGAAAACAGACTTTTCAAATTGAATGAAATTATTTGAAGCAACTACGATTGGGAAACAAAATGTGGCTCAGGAAATATTAACTTTAAATGTGTCCCTTCTAAAGCTGTTCGATCAGAAGCTTTATTCCATGTTTAAATTGTTAATTTATTATGATTTATTTGTTAGTCAGTGATAATGAGCTTTCTTCCTACTTGACACAGGTATCAATTTAAATGGCATACTCTTTACGTTTCATGTTCGCCACCGAATGGCACGAGCGCTAGCCACTCGTTATCCGGCTGTTAAACTCTCCCATTTTTCAAGACATTAAAGGTCTTCGAAGACCGCTCCTTCGATGGTCACTCTGCATGTTCGACAGCACAGTATACAAATTACGTTGCCCCAAACGAACGACTGCACCTGCCGATCCTGTGTTCGATGCATCATCGCGTGCCCTGCACCCGTGGCTGCAGACGCCGAGGACAATTATCAATTTTATGCCGAAATTTGTCCGAGGCAACATCTTTCATGGGCCGAGCACAAGCTGGAACAGTATTTCTTACACCCCAAAAAATTGGTGATAAGTTAACGTTGAGCATGCGTTGTTCTCTTTAAAGTTATTTCAGGCGCGGTGAAAGTAAGATTGGGACATCTTATTTGCCAGCGCACGCTTCTTTGTTTCTTTGAGACTTTTTAATTTTAGACGAAGAAATTAAGTCTCAAAATTAAATGTAATATTTAATCAACAATTAACTTTCTTTAAACAACTTCTCGTTTAACAGGGTAGCTCTTTTCATTTGCTTGATTCATGTACTACAGGCAACACCAAGCAACACAATTAAAATTCAATCGAACGAAAATTCACTTCGTTCAACAGATGTCGCATAGTTGGAGCCTTATTTCACATGATACTGATCTCGATTATGGCCATCTGCCCCAAACTGAGCTTAACTGGCATGCCGCTGGTAGCTGTATGCCCCAAAACCAGATTATAATACGCTCCAATGCTGAGTCCACCAGCATAATAATGAAAACATCAACATTGCAAGGAAAGTCCTAGCAAAGGGGCAGGTAATGTTGGAGGAATACTGGAAGGACAGAAAAATCCACCAGCTGCATCGCATGATCGCCCGATCGATGACACCCGCAGATAAATAAAATACGACGACCCGAACTGGTTCGACTGAAACGTTAGTGGTTTAAAACGAAACTCACTTTGAAAGTCTTGTGTTGTGGTAATTATTTTTTCTAAACTAACATTTTTTAAATATTGTTTTTCATAGATTAAGCACATTTTAGAAATTTTAAATCATGTTCCCTAGTTTGTGATACTTCCCGCGGGGATTATTCCTGACTATAGGATGAGCTCGTGCCGATGGTGTGTTGAGACGTTGCAAGGAGCATTTGGATAAACTTAGTTCAGACTCGTCTTTATTTTTTTGTTACTGCCAAGGATAATTGCCAAGTTAAGCAGTTGCTTTAACTGTGTGTTCACTTTACCCAAAACCTAACAGCTCCCAATTTGATACATTCGTTCGTCATCATGTGTGTTTGTGTTTTAGTACCAGCCCTTCGAAAGACCACGAATCGTGCCATCATCGTTCGGCTTCAGCCTTCAGCCATCCCCGGTGCTTGTGGCAGGCAGCTGCACAACGTTTCGAGCCACGAAAAACGGCCATTTCCAACCTCCCCAAGCAGGCAAGCTGTTGCCGTAAGCACCCATTTGCCCTTCATCCTCCGCCGTGTTGTTGATCACTTTCTCCCCTTCCGTCGCTCGTTCGTTCTTCCTGACTGTCTTTACGCCTCGTTCGCCTTTTGCTTAGTGGTTTCCGTACCTTCCGAAAAGATGGACGCTCGGAAGTGGCGTTTCGCGTCCTGCCGCCCGGACATCACCTGGGTGCCCTCCAGCATGTCGCGCCAACACTTCCTTCCATCCGTTCAGCGATCGTACGCTTATTAAATGTTTGGACGCTCGCTGGTGGTGCTGTTGGTGATGATGATGATGATGATAATGGTGATGGCGGCGATGATACACGTCGCCTGCCGTATGTTTTTCTCTGACCATTCCTTCCTGTCCCAAATCTCTTACGTCCGTCCGTCGCGCGCTCCCATTCCCACTCGTCTGCCCTTTTAGAGTTCCGATCGCCGGCAACAGGTTGCTTTCCGTGGCTGCTATTTGCGAAGGACTCTCCTTCCCAAGCGCCAGCCTTCAAGGATCGCTCCACGATATCGTATGTTATTGCTGGTTTGGTTGCGGGCCCAGCATAAACAGTCCCGCTAGTCGAAGTGTGCTGGCGCAGTAGGACCGTGGCACTTCCTGTTGTTTTTATTCCTTTTGGTTTCGTTGTTTGTTGTTTGTTTCATCATCCTTTGCGGTGCGGGTCAAGGGAAGAATGCGGGTCCTAGTCCTTGGTTGGGCGCTGCCGAAGATAGTTCTACCTAATCTAACATCTTCCAACCTGACCGAACGATTCCGCCCGTTTGGCCGTGACAGGTGGATAATGATGGGCTGGTTGGAGAGTGGATGCTAAAATAAAGTATTATTCTTTTAAGGGATATTTTTTCCTCACGAAAGCATGCAGGGAAGACTACAAGATTATGTTTAGTTTCTTTTACACAGGAACATTTGGTGAAAAATATGTTGTTTTCCAACGTTTTCGAGCTTTTTACTTTATAGAATTTATTTCTGAAACAAGAAACTAAACTTGTGTCTTCTTCTATCTCCAGTAAAATGTATGTATTTATTTTATTCGCCTTTTAAATTTCTAAAAAATCCCCAACATTATAAATCATTCCAGGACATGTGAAGTAAACACCCCTGCACGCTTTAACAGCCGGATTCCAAGCGGACCAAAGAGGATCACACCTTTTGACATAATCAATCCGAAGGACACGTGACCGGGTCCGGCTGTCCAATGAATGATTTCGAAGAAATGAACCAGGTGTACCTCGAACAGTACTCTACTCTCTTCCTCTCGCGTGATTTTCCAACGGACAGTGTTTTCCTTTCCCAGTTTTATGTCTCTGTTTCCAAACCTCCGGCCGGGCAGATGATCGGACAGCTGCCGATGCGGCATGATATTGCTTTTGCTAATGGACCATCGGCACTGCAGAGGAGAAACCAGAGTGAAAGATCGATCGATCTTTTTTTCTTATAAATAACAATACATTGAAAAACTCAGCACTCAGGACTTTATTTTACTGGTAAAAAATATTGCATAGAGGAGGAGATAAACTGGTACTTTGTCGACCGATTTTGCAGGATCGTTGAAATATGTGTCCTGTTGAGTCCGGCGCACTACGTTTATCCATTTGCCCTTCGCTAAAAAATGGGACAGTTTTGCAGTCCAACGTTACTTTCGATGAACATGCTTTCCGATTTTTAGGCTTGATCCACCTTGGGCGCATCAATTTATAAGCTAAATAATTTAAAGATCTTGTTGTGCCGAGATTTTGCATCCTAAATTCGTCGGTTCACCCGGAGAAGAAGGTATGTTCGATCCGTTTACCTGCCTATCCAGTTCGTTACAATAATCCACCCGGATGAGCTCGGCTGCAGCTCCTCCATATCAGGGTCCAAGCTAGAAATTCGATCTTGCTGCTCCTGCATCAAAGCCGTGTACTGTACACCTTTCGACCGATCTCGATCCCCGATCGTACAGCGGAAAACGAAAACAAAGAACCGAAAATCTCAAGCTGTTAGAACTGCGCCATCTCCGACAAAGCAGCTCGACGTGTTCAGCCTTCGCTTCCCCCGCCCAGCCGATGGCAGCATCCTTGACCAGCACCAGCTTCCACCAGGCAGAAGGCAGATCACCATCATCATCCCCTCGAAGCACTCGAAGGCCAAAACCCTGGCTGTCAAACAAAGGCTTTTGGAAAGAAGGAAGGAAGAAACGTTGGCTCGTGGAACGCGGGAGTGGCAGACCGGAGGATCGTCCGACCCACCGATGCAAACCGGTGTCCTCGGTGGACGGAAACCGCTCACCGTTCGGCTCGTATTTCCAGGTGTTTCCTTTCGTTCAGTTTCAGGTTTTGCTGCCGAGATTTGGTCTGCTGCCAAGAGACATTCGAGGTTCCTCGTCCTTCGGGGCCGATCGCAGCCTTCCGCAGCGTTTTCACGCAAGAAGGATCATTCAAGAGGACAACCCGGCTCGGGGTTGAGATGGTTGAGTTAATTCCCTGCCGATGTTCGCCAATCTTTCTCGGCCGTTTGCGTTTGCCCGCTTTACCGGTTCCTTTTTGCTAGGATCTTATTTTCCTGATTTCGCATGTATTTTTTTGGGTAACCCTGCGTCGCAACACTTTATCATCCGTCTGGGCAGTTCTAATTTGTCAATATTTTTTCACACTTCCGTAGGGAAAGGTGATATTGACAAGATAGCAACAATTATTCAGACTGTTATTTTGTTACGCTCCAATTATTTTCCTATTTTCAGCGATTGGTGGAAAAAACATTTATGTAATCGGTCGCTCTGTTTTTGGCGAAGGTATATTTTCTTTCAGCCTTTTTCTTTGCCTTCGCACAATTTCCTTCGAGGCACAATCCCATCATCCCAGCGCTGGGAGTTTTGTTTTTTTTTATACCTGTTGTCCTTGCCTGTCGGGAATGTTTTTCCAAATGTAACCATCTTCTTCCCTGTGTGCCACTCCCTCCAGTGTGGTCCCCTTTGTGCTGAGAGGCTTGCGAAAGACCCCTAGCATCCTTTTGGGCGGCTGTTGGTCTTTTCTAATAGTATTTGCCATCCGTCTTTGGCACACCGGCGTAGAAGCCAAACGACCAAACCGGATTAGGAACAGGCTGGCATACGGGGAATACTATTGCAAAATTTCCAGCTGCTGGTAATCTTTCCGTTCCGTCAACTTCCTTTGTCAGCTTCGCTCGAATGCATTTGAATGGAAAATGCTAATTTACATTTCCTTCCAGTACTGGCTGTTACGGCATACATGAAGGTTCTCGTCCTTGCAATGATCCGGTACCGGTTCGTAGTTATTTTCTTTGCGCGAATACCAGTCACCACCGAACCGGTGGACATCTGCAGAATTGTTTTTTAGCAAATAAAAAGAACTCCTTTTTGCAGATCATCGTAAACCTTTTTCATTTTTGCTTTATATTTCACGTTATATTCTGAAACGAAGGTTTTATGTATTTAATTTTTCCTTCTTTCATTCAACCCTGACTGCGAAATTAATTAAAACAACCCGCGATCGTACATTCGGTGTTTGTTTTCTGTAATTTCTCTTTCCGTACAAACAGACCATTTCCTCCGGTGTACGTTTTCGTCCCTTAATGTTCGGTTGTTTAAATTTTCCTGCCAATTCAAAGGATCCTGGCCGTCACTAATCCGCTACCTGAAACATCCGCCCATGGGACGCAAACAATCGGAGGAAAATTAAGGGTGTCAAATGTAAGCCTTGGAGTTCAAAGAAAAAAAAAACAGAGAAACCGAATTATTCTACTCTCCTACAAAGGTTGGCCTTGGGAGGTTTCTAAGCAGAGTTTTTCCGGCAGTCGTTCAACAAACAACGAAACTCTCGCGATGGGAACGAAGCAGAATTTCATCGTTGGCCAGTGTGGAAAATTGGTTCAAACGCAATCAAGCGCCCAGCAAGCAATCAGGGATACTATTATTCTATCGACCGAGCCGGGACACGGCAGGAAAGGGTTACCATCGTAGGGCGACTATCCAGTGTCAGGGTTGCCGGTTGAAGTGTCTTCAGATCAACTGAAAAGACCTCCGAGGACTTGGGCTTCCATGGGCCATAAAGGAGATGATTCCACCTCTCGGCTCGCCCGGGAACGGAAACGCAAACTGAACCTCTCACACACAAGCACACAGCCGAGCATACGAAGCAACCGTTGGCAGGATCTCGTGCCACCGAGAATAATATGTAAATTTTCTCCATTCTCATGATAAATCGAAACTGACAGCAGCTTCCTTCAGCATTTTTCGGTCCGGTTGATTGGGAAGAAATAATCGTCGGACCGGTCCGTTTCCACGGCAACGTGATTCTAATGGGGTTTCAATTTTTTTCACATTTTCATTTTTTGCTGCATTTTGCTGATGAATTGAGCGGAGCTTTTTTATGATTTTTCATCCCTTCGTAGTCCGGGTGTGTTTTTTTTACGACATTTTGTCCCTTCCTCTTTAGCATGCATCACATTTCACGAGGCGAACAGAAGGAGACCTGCGGATCCCAACCCGGCCCTGTTCCGTCAGGGTTTGCTCCATCCCACAATAGGACCTCGTTGCAGGATCCTCGGCGATTCTCACGATCATCGTTTCGCCGAGTGCCTGAACGCACTTTCACGCGTCCTCAATAGGCGTTCGTCTTCAGGCGGGCAAACGGGGAAAACCAACCTACCAGAATGGGCTCAAGACGCCGTGCCATCGCCGAGCAGTACCGATGGCTGAACGATGATGATGCGTGAGAACTTACTCCTTTACGTCGTCGCGATGGAGTGGCGAAGAATGGGTGAAACCATTGGCGTATTGTGCGCGAGTGGTTTTCATTGTGAAATGGAATTTCCTTTCCATCGCTGGCCGGTGCACTGGTTTTATTTCACTTTTATGATTGCTGAAGGAAGCTGGCATTTCAATGGACACGACATCTTGTTCCTTCGGTTCGTTCGGCGTTCGAATCCGATGCAGCCAGCATCTTGTGCCTCTCGAGCATCTTGGGCGTTGTTTCCCGTCCTATTGTGCATTGTGCAGACGAGTGTTCTGGTCATGTGCATCGATCGGGATGGATGGCGGATGTTATGAATGGTACGAATGCAAAGGACTGCATGCAACATGGATTTGTGACCGTTAAGCGTTAATCTTTCAGAGCACTCCATCCAGCAGCTTAAATTATGTTTTAAAACTCCACGCCACTAGCATTTAGAAGTGCATCTTTTGTTATCTCCATCTTTGTGTTTATTGAATGCAATAGATAAAAAACAATTATTACTCAGCAGTTATGCAGTGGTTTTCAACCAAACTTGGTACACATACTACTTACATAGTAACATAGCGTGGGTTAAAATTTCATCCATGTAGGGGAAGGGGAAAGGGGGCTGTTAAAATACTCCCTACCTCTAAAATGGTAAAAATACAAAATGGGTACCATTTTCGCAGTATTTGTGTTCTTTAAATCAAGTGATCACAGTGCCAATGTTATATCTTAACTTTAACTCCCTCTACACTCTTCTTTGCAAGAAAACAATGTGGTGCTTGGTAGTAAAATATTAATTCTTATTAAATGTGTGTCATCTTCACGTCAAATTTCCCGAGCCTATTGTATTAAACTTTCCTGAAAAGTAGCTAACTTTTGTACTAAAACATCTTCGAATTTCTTATGCAGACATACTTCTTCTTTCTTAAAACCTTGAAGATTCAAGAGCGGATTTTTACGAAAATTAGTGCACATACTGGTTAAGCAGTGTCCGCATCACTTCTTTCACGCTTCTTTCGGTTCTGTTTGTTTTGCATGTCGACCCCAGCGCATCCGACCCCACTTTCTTCTTAATTGGCTCAGCATCCCCAAGTGGGACTCTCTCCGTAGAGAGTTTCTGTGACCGAAAAGACGGTAAATTATCGATCGGTTGTCAGCCGTTCGTAATACCGTGGGGTGCCAGACTCGAGATTTGATCCCACACCTAAGGCATGGTGTTTTCTAGCGCTACCGCTGCGCCATGGCCACCCGAAAAAAAAGATGGAAGACAAATTGGGGCAAATCCCATGCCAACAACAGGAAAATGTACCTTGTACAAATTATATCTCGGGCTGTACGAGTCCGATTGGGGCAAATAGCATACCAATCGAAAGATCTCAAGTAGATCTAACTCGTAAAAAGTTTCACGGCTCTAATGTAAGCCGTTTGGACGCTATTAAATAAAGATGGGAAAAAATCGGTACAAAACCGTTGCCTCCGTTCAAAAATGAATAAAAGCCGTTTAAATGTAATAATTAACCATCTTTTTCAATTAATTATCGCTCACAAGCCCCACATGCAAGTCTCGCTTACAAGTCTCGCCTACACATCCCACGTACAAGTCTTGCATACAAGTCGAATGCATTCGCATACAAGTTTTTGACTTGCATGCAAGTTTTTCGAATTTTTGGCGAGAAAAAACCAGTCCGACGACTTGCATGCAAGTTGCATGCAAGTTTTTCCGAGTAAAAATCGACTTGCATGCAAGTTTTTCCGACTAAAAATGCTCGGAAAAAC
>KE525041.1:483114-566275 GCA_000441895.2 Anopheles sinensis | reverse complement strand
TTTGGTTTTTGGTTTCGAATCGTATGCAGTGTGTGGACTTTATGTAGTGATTTTAATTGATATAGCGATTTTACGTGATAAAGGTAAGTAATCTAGTCGAAGAGATGAATTGTGGACACGTATAAAACGCGCGAGTTTCTACTTCACTGTCATCGTCGTACCGGCTTGTGATATCATCTGCTACAATTGTGATATCATCTGCCACGATTTAATTATACTTGCCACACTTGTCATATCATCTGCCACGATTGAATTATCATCTGCTGCGTTTGTGATATCATCTGATAATTTTGTGCTATCAAATGGTAAACCCTGTATAAACAAGTTGCACAAAAGTAAGAAAATGTAAATTCATTTAATTTCATGAACATATTATCAAATACAGACCGTGTACAAGTAAGATTTTGAAGAGTCTCAGGTATTGAATATATACAACATTCTTGATAAGAAATACATTCTTGATAAGAAATACTGATATGGTTTAAATTGATTTCTAGGAAAAATTCCTATTATATGATGGTTTATAGAAAAGATTGAACTAAGTTCAACCATAATAAAAGTATATCTTTAAAAAGCTACAACTTCATTACCTTTTAGCATTTGTTTGTTATTATTAAAAGTTACCGAATGAAATAAAGAAATAATTGTACCAATGCAGGTTTACTCCAATGGGAGTTCATGAAGCGAGGCTTATACAAAACTTCACAAGTGCGCGTATTCAGATTACCATTAACGAATCAACAACTGCAAACAACTTTACTGCTTGGTAAATTTGCAGTTATTTTCCTGTTCGGGGAATACCGAAACGGTGGGAAATGCAAACCATAACTTGTTTATGGAAGTCGTTATGGGACTAAACTTCATTTTTGTACCTCTGTTTTCCGTTGCTTTCGACGAACGAAATACCCCGGGAGCGATGGTTTTTGGGCACCTGTTGTTGTTGCCGTTGTAGCGGTTAGGTTACCGACTCCATAAAACATGGAAATTAATTGAACGGCCAGGGCAGTAGCTCATACAACTCCCAAATTGCGACGTTAACTCACCGGGGTGGAGGGGAGAAGGAAAAGCAAGTTTGCTTTTCCCGGTGGTCACCAATCAGCCAAAACATGACAAACAACGTACTTTTGCATTCGGTGGTTAAGTTTTGCACATAAAAGAAAAACACCCCACCAGATGATGGGAAAAGAAATGGCCTAACGAACAGTTCAATGTGGGAGCGAAAAAGGAAAAACTAGGGAAGCAAAAATTGTGAAGACGCGCCCCGTTCGGGGGGGTGGAAAAAGAAAAGGAAAATCATCGAACGAAATGGTTACTTACCAGCACGATTTCCACCGCGCCCACGATGTACATGGCGGCCGCTAAAGTTGTTCCAGTGTAGAACAACATCCCGACAGCTCCACCGAATTCGGGCCCCAGCGATCTGTTGCGGTGGAAGGCAACGAACGAAAGGAATTGATTAGTAAACTTTGACGCCAACTTTTGCTCACAGTTTTGTTTCTGGAAGTCCGCTGCTGGCGGACATACGTCGACGGTGTCCAGGCTTAGAAGCTAGAAAAGTATTCATAGCGAAATATAGGGGCGAGGATCAGGCGAGCAAAAGTTCATCAAAAATTTCCCGGCGCAATGGAAAAACATTTGCTTTTTCTTCACGATTGTTGCTTTTCTGGTTTATTCGAATGTTTTTCAAATGTTTCTACATTTTTGTTGCTTTTTCTATGTCTATAATTAATACTGGTAAGCATTCTTTCTACTTCTTCCGACAATAAAATTCGAAGATCCGGGTCTTAGTTTCAAAATTACTCTTTGTGCTAAAATGATTGACAAAAAATTTAATAAAAGCGATACAACTGATTGATTAGTGTAATAAAAATCATTACCAAAAAGCCTTTACCATCCGTTTCATTTCTTTCCAACTTTCGGGCGGAATGAAACTTTAGGCAAAAATCACAGTAGAAATCGTATTTACTCAAACTTCAATCTTCAATAGCTGACCTTCTCGCCTTTATGCTTCCTTTTGGGACATTTCTTCTGGCCCTCCCGGGGATGGTAATAAAAAGCATTGACACCGTTATGACAACCGGAGCAGCATATTTTATGCAGCGAATTATTTATAGTCACTTCAACGAGATGGGTTTTCCTTCCGGGTGGCTTTCTTCTGCCGGCCAGAAGGAGTCAATTGAAGGTTACACCCCCAGCAGTACACCGAGCAAGTTGGGTCAAGTGTTCCGGGGTGGAATAAGGTTTTCGAAACTCGAAAGTCGAATCGGTGCGTTGGGTCGGAAATGAAAAATTCTTCCCTTGTTGGGCCCTTTTTTCCGGACCCTCCTTGGCAAGGAGGCGTAACATTGGGGTTTTGCTCGACGTTAGAAATTGATGAGCAGAATTTTCATCAATAGATGAAAGTAAAGTGGAAAAAGATAGTAGAGCAAAACGAGCTTTAAGTTGATGAAAAGGAAAGAATGCTATTGATTTTCTGAAGCTTTCTGCCACAAAGTTAAATAAACTAAAATCAAACTAGGGCATATTCAAGTTTTATCTTAGCACGGGAACGAGTTTTTCCCGAAGAAAACGAAGAAGCTAATTTACTCCTCAACGTAGCCTGTTCTCAGTCTGTTTCTGCCCTATTGCGCCTGCAGGAGTTATTGGGACACATTCATCAAGATAGTGTTTAGCCCGAAACGACGGAAAAGACCATCCGGAACCCAAGGCAGCAAAAGCGAACGCAACCTAAAGTTGGCCTCTTTAACGCCCGAGTCCGGGAGAGGTTAGCGGCCTTTATCGGCACCGAAAAGGGCCGAAAAGTTCTCGGTTGACAGTTTCGGGTCGGAGACGCAAAAGTTTAACTTCTTATCGACGAAGCGGCGGTGCGCTCCTGCCAGCGGATCGGTTACATCTTCTCGGGCGTCGGCGTCGGCGTTCGTGTTTTTGTTGTTGTTGGCACCTATCCAAGATCCCTTTTTACCCCCAGAGGGAAAGTGTTTGGAGGGAGGGTGAGAGGAGTGCGTGCTGAGCGCCAAACTTACCTCGATATCATGAAATAGCTGCCGCCCGCCGGTACCACCCCGTTCGTGGCGATGGCGGACATGGAAATGGCAGTCAGCATGGTCTGAGCCGCGGGAAGTTCAATGTTGGTGATGCCGGGGTGGTTTCGTGAAGTGGTTCCGTATCGTCCGATGGCGTCCCGGGAATAGGAAGAAGCGGGTTCGTTTCGGCCGGAAGGGTAGAACATGATTAGCATAGTTTTGGAAGTTGCCTGTTAAACTTTAACCTGAAACTGAGCAACGCCCTACTGGCAAGCATGATCATGCTGGCGATTACGATTACGGTGATGATGATGATGATGATGATAGTGGTGATGGTTCTACGGACTCTACTGTTACTGATGTTGATAATGACAATGACTTGAATTCGGTTCTCGATACGATTAGATGAAGAAATGAGCCAGTTGTAGGTCGTCTTCGTACTATTGTTGGAAGAATCCTCATTCTACCGGAGAAGGAGCAATTAGTCTTATGTGAAAAGAGCTTATGGTTTTACTAGATTTACCATAACATACTGTTTACTGGCAGTATTTTTCATCTCCTGTAGAGCTGAGTTGGAGTGGGCCATAAATAAATGTATTGTTTAGAGTCTCCAAAGAAATACCTAACTCATTTGAATTCGCTGAGTACTAACTTATTTTGAGAGTTATTATTTTAGTTGGAAAAGATTTGTTCATACAAGTTCTTGCAACTTTTTATTACTTAGCGAAGTTCCAAAATTAAACTGCTTTAAAACTTTTGGCCGCTCCTGCTATCGGACATATCGTTCTCGTTGTTCGCAGTCTAATTCTGACCAAAAATTAAACAAAATAACTATCAAAGTAATATTTCTGAGTCAACTCCCAATACTAGATGTGTTGATGTTAGTAAATTCTCTAATAAATTCGAACTTCTCTACACAACGTCGCGTTTGTTGGGTGAATTGAGTTTGATGATAGCATTCGAGTTGCAGCCCTAACAAATTAAGCCATCGTTTGCAATGGAGCATTCCTGCTCGATCCAAATTTATGGCCATTCGTCCAGATGCTCCTAAGGATTGAAATTTATTTATGACGGTCTTTCTTTTTCGCCGGCCACGTTCACCCGAACTGGAATGTGTCAGACTTTATGGTCGACTGGTTGGAACATTGGTTCCAAGCAGCTGGTTCTTTATGACCTTTCGACAGGATCTTGAGTACATGAAGGAACATAGAACACGCAGAATCACTGGACAATGATGTCTCGATGGACGTGGAGTGTCTTAGGAATTGTTCTGCTACGTCTTTTCGGTTTTTGTGTAGTTTTGACGTAGTCCCCAAAATTTTCCAACGATGCCTTGGTATCATCGTGAACTCATCATACGGCTTCAGCGGCCAAATCGGGTCAAATAAATTACGCATTTCTGTCAGAAATCATTCAGGGAAACGATCAAAACCGTATGTTTGGCGTATTATGACTGTATCACAATTCTCTTCCCCATACGAACGCGTTGCGCAGGGATCGTTCAATCGAACTCGGGAAGAGACCCGTGCGTCAAGTGGTTCGTCGAAAGGAAATCATCGGAAAATATGCTCTCGGTAACGAAGTAAATTAAGTTCTCGAACCCATTACGCTCGCCTGGGCAGACAAAGCGAAGTGCCGTCCTCATCGAGAAACCCGAGGTCGAGAGTTCGTTTTCGGTGAAACATGTTGGTCGACGTTCGCCCGCCCACATGACGTCGAGCAAGCGACCAGCGAGCAAAGAAAGTAGCAAGCATTCCAAGAAGCTGGCAAGTCAACCTTTTTCTCTTCCGTCCCGATTGAAGGCGATGGCATTGTGTGTCGGTGTGCGAATTGGTAAATGATGTGTAATAGGATTATACTCCACACGCAGATATTGGCGCAGATAGCGCTGCGAGTTCCTTCGGCATTGTTGTCCCAAACCTTTTCATCGGGATCATTAGGAAGCACGCGGTTCAAGCAGTTCGGTTCGTTCCAATCGAGCATAACCATTGCTCCAGAAGTATGCTGCTTCGAAACCGTCGCTGTTTATTGAGGCGAATCGGACCGACTAATTTGGTGCGATGTAGTGCCGATCGCATGTATATTGGTTGTTATCTGCGCTGATAGTACGGATTTCAGAAATGAGTGAAATTTGGTTATTTGCAGGAACTGCGAAATCCATCAACAGGATGACTTTGGAAACTGTTATTAGCACATCCTGTCGACCCCTTTATTTGTTGTAGATCATTATAGCAGATACATTAGGGTTAATGAGAGTTCCTAGCATCGAGTCATACCTACATCCGCTTCGGCGCAAGGTCCCAGATTTACCAGATTTTGCTGATAGTTCGCTTGCGAATCGGACGCTATCATTAATTATCGCTAATTCAACCGCTTCTTTCTTGCCGACCGTGGCGCATTCCTTCCCCAAGAGACTGCCGTGGAGTCGGGTGAAACTTCTCCAATCGAACCTGCGGCGGGATGCTTTGATTTGAATGCGAAAATGTAGGTCACTGCGCACCAGGCCACAGAATTCCTTCAATACCTCAACAAGCGGGAGAGCAATGTGTTGGTGGGCGCTAGGACTAAAAGAAAAGTGCACAGAAACACACCGTCTTTCAGCTCCATGACGCAAAGGTTTAGCTGTAGGGAAGGAGCCGTCGCTTGAGCAGCCCAGAATAATTATGAACAGGCACGCCACCGGTGTGGAAGGAGCTCAAGTCTGAAGCCAAGGCCATCGCTGGGAAACTCTGATTGCCTTTGATTGATAGTGCTCAATCAGTGGGGATGAGATTAATTCGATTCATTCAAACCGTTCGGATGAACGGTTATCTTGGGTGTTCCGACGTCGGGCCTCCTCTCTCTCTCTTCCGACGCCTTAGTTCCACAGTGTTGCCCGCAATTACCCTTCCATTGACAAGGGTTGCTCATTTGTGCGGCCATTCGCACCCCCCAGTTCATGCTCGCCTGTTCGGGTTTAGCGCCTGGAAAAGCACTCGAAATGGAGGTCGCATGGGACGAAAACAAAAAGGAAAAGCACACCAACCATAGGCCGGTTCAGGCCCACACGTGGTCGACAAACTGCGGAGTGGGCATTAATTAGATTAGAGTCGGTCCGACCTGGACCGTGCAGAAGGTGGCGGCGGCTCTTGATTATGTAGCACATTGGCCGGGACAGCAAACACACACGCGTACACACACACCATTTTGGTGGTTTTTGGCACATTGCGGAAAATCGGCACTTCGTTAGCGCACGCACCACAACATGATTAAACCTTCGTCATGCCGTTGTCGATTCGCTTGTCGACACGAGGCGAGAATCGTTCTCTGGACAGGGAACCGTAGGAAAAATAGCAGAATTTTCCAACGCGACACACCGAATGACGATTAAATTTCTATCGATTGAATGGAAAAACTAAAAGCAAAGTTGCACCAACGATGCATGAGTTTTTCCGAACAAAATATCGAATCTCCACCGGATCATGCAAACAACTCCGGCTCGGGCTCTCGGTGGGTGGCTTCCGGCTTTTAAATGGCTCGGGTGGCTTCATTAATTACTACGACTGCGGCGGCAACGAGTGAGAGAGCGGGAAGAAACATCGGTATAATTTCAAACCGATCCAATCCGGGATGGTACGATGTTTCTCCCGATTCCGCACATATATGCAAATGAATGTTTGATTAAGTCCATACATAAAACATGACCAGCATTCCCCTAGATATGACCCACTTTTTATATTCTATCTTGACTCCCACGCTGCGATCCCACACAGAGAGGCACATACACACACCTACACACACATAAAAACAAGGAATTGGCTGGAATGGCATAATGTTGCCGCTGCCTTTTCCCCGGGACCAAAACTGACAAACGGCGGGCTTTTGCGTGCGTGGGCCTTTTGGTAAATTTAACATCGAGTATGTTTGTGTGTGTGTGTTTTCGATTTACTGGAGCCTAGAGAATAATTTAACCAACTTCGAGCAGCTTTCGGGATAGCCAGACCCGCTGGGATACCGTGTTCGGATCGGTGTTCTCCAACATGTTTTGCATTTCAATAGAGAATTCTGGATTTACTGTGTTCAATAGTGTATGGCTCGGTGTTGGTGAGGTGGTATGGTACGAGCACAGGATAATTCCAACATTTTTGTATCCGAGTTTAAATCTTATGGCTCGATTCAAACGATGCCACCTTAATAAAGCCATGCAAGCGGCAATAAATCAAACGAAGACAAGAGTCTATCTATCCGTCCATCATGATTTATGAGTTGCTGTTGGAAGAAGATGAGTATGCCTAGGAGCATGTCTTAACCAAACGTTTGTTTTGCTGAAGGACTCGTATGATCTGCGGTTCTGAGGTGATATTGTTATGTTCAATGTCACGAATTTTTAATGACTTCGATGGTATAAAACATAAGAGACTACAAAAGAAGAGTGAATGAAACGAAGCAAGATAAAGCCTCAACCATACGATACTGGCGTTATGCGTGCAATGGAGATAATGGAATGTACTACTGCGTGGGGAGGGCAAGCTGAACAGCATTAAAAGTTAGTACTTAGACAACGGGAACACCTACCACACAGCAACAGCATAGTACGATTAAAAACCCGAATATGGCACCGGCCGTACCGACAACCCAGGTTAAACGGATGAATAAAATGACACCGAAAATGTTCTGTATGCACGGCAGATAGACACCGATGAGTGTGCCTGTTCGCGGGATCGGAAGGATGGGTAGAGCGCGTTAGGTTTGATTCCAGTGTCGGTCGGTTCCGGATGGTGGTTTGCGGTGGTGTGTTCGTCGATAGTGTTTAGGTTTTTACGAGTGGTGCATAGCACCGGAAACGTAGGATAAATTTTAGTACAGATAAGAGAAAAAGAGAAAGAGAGGGGAAAAGGAAAGAGATACAAAGAATCAGAATACAAGTCAAAGTGGAATAAAAGTTTCAGAAATAGAGAAATAAAGAAAGAAAATACACCAATATACGGAATTAGTACAACTGGTCTAAATATTGTTAGTACAGATTCAGGAATTCGACCTACTAAAGGCTATAAGAGTTGAGTTTACTTTAAAATTACGAGACATCACCTATTTCTGCAGTCTTATACGAGGTCAACAATCAGCTTAACGAGAACCTTACGACCCAGAATTGATGCTGTAACCCTCGTTAACCAGTACGAACGGTTTAATGTAACCACGTGGTGGTACTCGACCTTTAACGGCCGTACTTTTGACAGCGGAGCTCATCCAGAAGTGGTAGTTAAAGTTTAAACGGGGCGGAAGGGTTCAAAATAAATTTTACAACGTCCACAGAGTGAACATGTCGTGGACGTGTGTGTATCGTGGCGGACAAGGTTCTCCGAGGGTTACGGGGGTGTCGTGTAACGTGCCCCTTGAGTGGCATGTGTGTAACGCCTGTACTTACCCATTCGGGCGGCGGCAGGTGCTGGTTTGGCATCGGGATCGGTCGGTGCCGGAATCGTATTCGAGTAGTTCGCCAGGGACGAGATGAGCGTAGTGACATGTGGACGTTCTTGGATATCATCCTGCAGGAAAAACAGAACGGAGCTCGTTAGGTTCAGGCTGGCAGTAAGGGCGTAGAAGAAGTAGATGAAACAAAAGGACACCGCGAACGAAAATGAAGTCGGCAACATATTAATCATTTCGGGAGACTAACGATGCGCGGCACGTCCAGCGTTTTCCATGAAATAGTACCATCAACCTGGAGGTGGCTGTCGCGATATGCGATAAAGCGAAGCGAAAGAGGATGAGTTTATGCTTCCATGACATCCGACCTCCTATATCTGAAGCTCACGATGAAGATGACCGCGCCTCGGATGTTAAAAGACGAATCGCCAAACAACAAAACCGAGACGGCGGACGAAATGGTGGATGACAGGAACCAGGGATCCTTTGACACCGTTTTTAATATTTTATGAACCCTATTAACTCGTGTAACCTCGCCAGGGATCGCGTCCCATAGTGCGCTTGCTTCGGCAACGTCACCGGACCTCATGCGGGGCCGGATGTGCTTACGGTCGAGAAAAGTATGATAAATGATTTACAGCTTGGCCATCCTCGTCGCCTCAGTCTAGGAAGCATCTAGCCATAATTATTCCTCCAGCTTCGGCGACTAGGACAATGTTGTCGTACCCCATCGATGCGGCGGTACGTGGTGGGCACGCAAAACAGTGCTGACAGCCAAGTGGCCTTCGCCAAGGTGAATGAGGGCAATTTAGCCGCAGGAACTGGAACTGAACATCGCATCACACCAGCGACGAAGGAAACGGTGTACCCGGTAAGGTGCCTTGACGTTCTCTCAGCGACAAAGACGGCGATTTTTATGAGTTCGTAGATTATACGCTATAATCTAGTGTTTTTTGAAACACCTGGGTTTATGAAGAAAATCCGGATATAAAGAGGTGGTAAAATCCCAAATGAAGCCCCCCCGGCCAAAATCACTGTCGTGGCTACACCATTTGTAAGCGGATGTACCTAAAAGTATGCAATAGGTGATAATAATGAATTTACTGGTACCGGTATCGTTTAAATATCGCCGTTGGAATTTGATGCTGTTAAATAAAAGATTTTGGTTACACTTCACAGAATGGACAACATGAACTACCTGATGCATTATTTGCATGAGTTGATGAAAATTTGGCTACGCAATCAACCTAGGGGTGCGGTATGAGGGGGGCCCACGGGCCCCCCTTATTTCACAAATTTATGACAAACTCCTTTTTCCGGTAGACCTAGCGCAGTCCGCTCGCTACGCTCGCTGCGGGCGCGCCGCCGTTTCATACTCATTTTTAAGTCAAACTTATCGGATTATACTGCCTTTTTAGAATAGTAAAAACCTTTAAATCTCAACGTTTCTGCTTCTAACGGTAATTCAACGGTTCAAAAATTCAAACTGAATTCATGTACCACCCGTTGCATACCTTCAAGGCGCAACTGTGGAAAAATATGGCGACGATGCAACGAGGAGGGGGCTTCATTTGGGATTTTACCAAAGAGGTTTTGTAAACCAGGTTCATGTGCATATATTAAAATAAAACAACAAGTTGAATCGATGGATGTTACCAACCTTTTAGAAGAAAATGATTATTCTAAAATACTGGAAATCGGATTAAACATGAATGGATCTCATGAGTTAAATTTGCTGTTTAAACTGCGTCTAGTTGCTCTAAAACCATTTAAACTTGGAAAAAGGCAGAAAAAACGTTTTTTAGTTGTATCAAACTATTATAAAATGCAAAAGTTTATGGAAAAATACTTATGTTTTGTTGCGGAAAAATAACTTATGGTTGACATGTAATGACCGATATTGCTCCTTGATCTGGTCACATTATTTTTAATACAGTTCAGGTGAATCAACTTGAGAATCGAATCGCAGTGATGACTAGCGACTCTTTAACTCACTCATTCACTCTTTCGGTAATCCAATCCCTGTTAAAGATTCGATTCATAAATGAATTACAAAAACTGTCAGTGAGGATTTAATTTAATCATTCAATAGAAAGACTTATATTGGCTTATAAGTAATATTCGAAGGAGCATCACTCAAGAATCATCGTACCTTCAGTTTTGCTTAATTTTTTTGTATAGGATATAGGGAAGTCAAGAAAACTTTCATGATATTGAGGTTTTGTTCAAATAGAAGTCGTTAGCTTCTTATAAACTATACTGAATTTGTAAGGATCTTGTACAATCAAATTTGTGTTATAGCAACTGAAACATTAAAAACTAGGGTTTTTCTGTAACACAAAATCAGTCATATTATTGTAAAAATTTATTACCTTTTAACTGCAAGTTAATGACCGTGGGTATGCAAATAATAAAATTATGAAGATTATGGAAAGGTATTCCAACTTACCGAGTAAAGGAACAGGTTTGTATCGATTTTATCTTTCGATACGAAGGGTTGATCATCGGTGGGTTCTCCTGAAAATAGAAGCAAAATATAGAAAGATATACATTAATATTGAGGAGATAGAAAATATTTGTATTATATTATATTAGGAGTTTGTTATAGATTTATTTCCATCTCGACCAATCAATCCACTGCGTACGCTTTGAATGTATGTCGACTTCACCGATCCGAAGAGCCGTTAATTAACATTTTGTGTAGCACTCGAGCTGGCTACAGGACCTTATGGTTCGAAGTAGGCGTAAGTGCACTTGTACTGACGGGTAATAATGTAGTGCCGGTTCTTGTAATTTCCTTCCGCGCGCAACCTCTCGGCTGGGCAGGCATACGATACGTGCTCAAGTGTGGCTGCTTCAAGGATTGTGTGTGAACGATTCAATTAATTGGAAATGTTTGCCACCACCACCTGCACCGGGTTGGCCCTGGAGTGAGGTAATTTATTTGAATGTTTATGGAAAAATCCTGTTTGAGGAAACCATTGGAGATAATTAGTTTCGTAAGTTTCGGCGTTTGCTGGCGGTATTTCCTTAACCGCAAGCAAGAAAAAATAGAAAAGAACACGAACAAACCCTTTAGATCCTGCAAACCATGTTTCCAAACAACCACCGGGACTCAGATTTCCTCCACCAGGAAACCGCACGATTGAAATGGGGTTTGCCGCAAATAATCGGTAGTTAATGTGCGAAACTCATAAAACACGTTATGCAAGCTATTATGCTGGCGCCTGGCGGGTCAGATCGGGTCAGCAGTCTGGCAACATATTTCAATGAACACGTTTCTCACCCCACCGCTTCGGTCGGGAGTTCTCGTCTCGCGACTTTGGCCAACACGCACCGAATACCCTTCGGCGGTCAACGTTTCTGTTAGGGACGAAAACATCTTACAAGGAGAAGCACTTTTCTTTCCCCCTCAGCAAGATGAACCAAGTTTGGAGCGGAAGAAAAATTGAGAATTGATGATTTCACATAAACTCCTAATCGATTCGATCGTTGGATACCGGATGGACATTACGTCTCGCTAATCGGAGCTGAGACTGACCCGAAAAGGTAGCCGAGGAGGCTGAGCTGACCAAACCCCGTCCGCTTCTCGCTAGATTTCGGCGAGCCAAACAACTTTACTGTCCATAAATAACCGCCGGCCTGTGGACAGTTTCTGATCTTCCGGTAATAGGGTTCACCGGAAGACATATTGGCAAAGGCCTCGACGACGACGACGCGTACAATGGTTTGGGCGGCAGAGCTGAAGAAGAAAAGCGGAATCCGATAAGATGGAGTGTGTTTTCGGGAGGACTGCTTGATGTACAGGCTCGACGCTGGCGTGTCCCTAAAAGATCTTATAAGAGTCCATGCCGTCCTCGGCGAGGCTTCGAGCGACATATTTCTTCCCCGTTTCACGCATCACCAAGAATAACAACCTGGTTCTCCTTTCGATACGCAAAAACGACAGTAATGAGAAATGACTTTTCATTATCTAGCAAGCAAAACAAAACCGGAAAAACACCGAGCGTCCGATTCGGTGCGTGCTTGTGTGTGGCCTTGGGAAAGCCTGGCCTGGGAAAAAAAGAAAACTATGAATCGCTGCAGCAAAGTGGTTCACTGGGGAAAACTAGGCCAACAAGCAAAATGGCCGGCGACATCGGAAAGATTCCGAACCGGTATGCTTCCTGTTCGCAGTTAGCAAAGGCGCTACGGCGGACACTACTGACCGGAAAATCTATTTTCGCTACTCTACCTCCTTCCAACCTCACCGGTCACCAGCTAGCGTTCACTTGACTGGGAGATAAATTTTCCCATAAATATGTATGTGCACAGTACGGCGATAAATCATCGATGAGCACATATTGGGCAACCGTTCGGATACGTCGGATTCCACTGTTAGGAACCTGCCGGTTTTGCTCGAATATTTCTATGAACGAATCGTGCAGCCATTCATGGACCGCCATTGACATCGTGGAGCGGACTTCTGTGCCAAAGCGTCTCTGTTAGGAGGCTTTATCGATTTTACGAAAGCTCGGATCCGGGGAAATTCGTCCAATAAAATCTAATTCGTTCCTCAATGAATTGTTTTTTCTGTACGAAAATATTTTTAATAGAAGCATAATAAGAAACAAATAATTAAACAAATAAAACATACTAACAACAAGTCAGTTGGGAAACAATCAGTTTAATTAATTGATATCGATTTAACAAATCCCTAATATTTAATTGTCAATTATCATTTAGAATTCCAGTATCCTTCTAATCAGGATAAAGACAAGTATACAAACTTATCAAACTTTGTTGGCTATTGTTTGTAAATATTATTTTATTATGGTACTGTAAATATTATTTATTATTGTATGTAAATAATATTTGAGCTGGTTACGGTTAATATTTAAAAATATATGGTCTTAAATAGGTAGCCTTTAAAATTAAATTTCACGATTTTTGACTAAGATTTTTCACTTTTTCCTAAATTTGCGTTACCATGTTGAATTTTATTCTTCGTTGTTTACTTAAATCAGATGCCAGATTCCCGAGAATACTCTGTATAACAAACTTTTACAATCTTTATAAATATTCGTTGCATTAAACTGATGTATACAGCATAAAACTAAGGTTTTGAAATTGATGCGAGATATTTGTCATTTGATGGAAAATACAGTATACCATCGTTTAACTATCTGTTGTTTGATTTCTTTTTTCGTTTGCTTTTATTTGTTGTGCACCCCTTTATCGCGAATGTTTGTATGAATGCCTCAGCAAATATGTATATTTGTTGGTTCCATTGTTGGGTTTGACGAATAAAATCGCAACGGTACACCAGCAGTTCTGAATATTCATTTTTAACTCTTTTTTTATGACTCGATATTGTGTAACGATCTCACTACACGCACTGGACTTCCGTTGCGTAGGCAAACGAGCTTTCTTCATGGATTTGATCGCTGCCACCGGCGTTGGCCATTGTTTGATACACACATCCACACACACACACACACACTTGGTATGCACTCCTGGTTTTATTCGTTTCGTTGATTGATGTTGTAGAGTGGTTTTTGAAGTGCATTCAATCGTGCAAACATGTTACCTTGCTCGGCACATGTGCAGCACCGTGCAACGTTCGATATTTCGATTACATTTATTTTTTGTGTATTTTCCAACGCTTTAATTGCAGTTGGTGACGGTGCGTCCCGTGGTGGATGTGCTTGCGGCTTTTCGAGGGTGGATTAATGTCATGTTCGCCGTTTGGCGTCGGGTGTCGGTGTCCGATATGCTGGAATGACATGTTTACGGAAAAAATCCACCAGAATCTACTTGAGCGTGATGACGCAAGTGTTCGATTTCCATTTGCACATGAAAAAAGATTTCATAGTTATATCTTTGTTATTTAACTGTTTAAAAATGTAGTTAATGTTATTCCGGAGTGTAATTAAAATTAAACCCGTTTATATTAAAATTTCACGAATACAGTTCCTTGTTAAAGCTGCAACATTATATTTATGTTTTCATTGTAGCTTTTCTGCAGAAGTTTTTCGGATTAGTTTACAAATTTTAAATTGTTTGGCTAAAGTATACCACTTCAGTAGAACGTTTCCGAAGCTAATCATCTTCAAAGACCATTAAAGCGATAAAACTCCTGTGGTGTAATTAAAATGATTCCGAAATTGATAATCAACCCCAAAATATTTTCCCTTTAGTTACTTTTCGCCGATGAGAAATGTTGCCTTCCTTTTGGTTTTTCTTTTTCAGCTGCTACCGCCACCCTTTACGGTTATTAAAAGTTCGACTAAAATGTTATAAATTATTCTAGCCACCCCGGATCGGGTAAATGGGCGGACGTGTTGTACTTTCCGGTGGCTTAGGTCAGTCCCTTCGGCCGTTTTGCCCTTCGCACGAGCGAAACTTCTCCGCGGTGGCTCATTTTCTTAACTCGTTCCTGCTTTCTTTAGCCGAGGAATTTCCTTTTCCCACGCCAATGGCCACTGGATTGTTAATTTTAGTTTGCGGGGGATCCGTCCAGAACGAAAAACATTGTTTCGTGACGAAAAGCAAGCGCAAGGAAGATCTTTTCCTGGGGTCTAAAGAAGAAAAGGGCCTAAACTTCTAGTTTTCTTTTTTCCTTGCGTCCGACATCGAAATAAAATTTTGAAACAAAAATAATAAATGATCCGGCGCTCCCGGGTAGGTCGAAGGTTCCCGGCGCCAGTCCGTCAGCCAACCGGGAACACAACCCCGGACGCTTTGTGTACATAACTTTTAATGGCATCGTGTTAGACGGCGGCCCGCTTCTCCCTGACCTTGGGGAAAATTGTTCGATTAGAATGCAAACATGTAACGGACCTTTTCCGAGTGCGTGAGGTTGGTTTTAAGTTTGCCGAACGACCGAGAAAAGCCGACGGGCAGGGATGAGCTGCCTAAGAAAATTCCCCGGAAGGCAGGAAAACCAACCTCACCAAGATTTTCCATGCGAGGCTTAGTCGAGTCTGAGCAAGGATTCGGTTTTCTTTATTCGTCTTCGTCGCTCGATACTGTGTGCCATAAAAACGTGTCAACTGTGCCGGAATCCGGAACAAACGTTCGCGTCCCCATGCAAGATCATCTTTGCGGCGACCTGACTTGACTTCCTCATCTACATAAAAGCTTTCGAGAAAGGGAGAAAGGAACTGATGCCGCTTTACGGCGTACGGTGCGTTTTCTTTGGTCGGTGGGAAGTTGGAAAAATGCTTCACATTTTCCCTTCCGCTCGTGTCAAGGGTCAAAGGAAAACCGAGGACAAAACGATTTCTAGCGGAGATGGAGACGGCGAATCAAAAGGCGAGCGAAAAGAACATCTAGGAATTTCTGAAGCGAGAACATTATGTAGCCGACGCATTTCATGCATACGATATGAAGGTGCTGCGAATCGTTTGCCGCACGAAACTCGACCCGCACACCAAGAGGAAAAGCGAAAGCATCAAATCGGAGAAAGTAAAAGAATCCGATGGGAAATTTTTCCTCCCGGACGCTTTGATCTCCTCGTCACTTGCACGCGCTGCAGACGTGCCGGAGGTTTTTCCGGCAACTTTCGGTTCAAGATTCCACCGCTCGGTGCTTATTTTTTCCGACCCTCTGCAGCGTTGATGAAGCAAGCTTCGCCTTCGCAAAAGAGAGAAAGAGAATCATGGAAAACCAGGGAGACTTCATACAACCGTTCGATGCTGCACGTGTTTGAAATTCATATCATTCGCGTCAAAGTGACTGCTTGATCGAAACCGATAATAGTTACGCAGAACCCTCTGCATCTGAATAGCGTAGTATTTGGTGCAAGTGTGTGCGAACCTTTTATGCTTCGCCGAACGAAGATTATGACATTTTGCATGCCTGGTCGATGGGAAATGTGTTTTGTAAATTTAATAGCCATTTGATGGCCGGCTCGTTGTGGAATGGACTGGATCAATGTTTTTCGAATTCGAAAACTCCAATCAAGTGTTTCTTCTTCACATAGTTGATAAAATTAATCAAATCTTTATATCTATATCGATATCTTTTAAACCTACCCATATTATAGGATAACTTTGAACAAGATGTTTTATAAACACTGAGATTTTCATATTTGAGAATGTCTGTTTTGATTTAAACAAAATATTACTAAACAACAAACAACATGATTTCCACTGGGATTTTTAAGGCAAATAGTGAATAGAAGGAAAAAGAAAAACTTATCACATACAATTTATAGAAATAGAACACAAAACTGATGAATTAACAAAGAACGGTCATTATCTCAGATGATTATTCATTGAAATTGATATAAACAACCTTTTAGCTCACAGTACCCGACACTTAAATTAGGAACGTAGACTATGCAAGGTTTTAGAAGCGATGTGTATTCTAA
Organism: Anopheles sinensis; assembly: GCA_000441895.2. NCBI lineage: Eukaryota > Metazoa > Arthropoda > Insecta > Diptera > Culicidae > Anopheles > Anopheles sinensis. The sequence continues at coordinate 549,490 of KE525041.1, read as the reverse complement.
ATAAATTCATCGTTAAATGACTTGTTGAAATAATTAGCCTGCAACTTTAATTTGCGAATGTAAACTATCCTTAATTATAACGTTGCAGAGCAATGTGTACAAAACGCACCTAAGGTAACTAAATTTTAATCTGTAGATAAGAAGATAGCTCTTAATCTTCACAAAATTATTGCAAGCATGCTTAACCAGCGTGTAAGCGGTTAAGTAGCACTAATGTGATGATTATGGGGCAATTTGTTGTACTTGAGGAAAAGATAAATTCTCTACAAACACCTTCTCCGTACCGCCGTCTCTAGCGCGGAACAATTTCGTGGAAAAGTAATCATGGAAGGAAGCTCCCGGTACGAAGCTTTCCAGCTCGATGGCGTAAGCCAACACATTGACAAATGAAGCAAACAGCGTCCCACAAAACGGTCGCCTATTTCGTCTCCGTCCAATTGGTGGAGGCGGTATAAGTCCCTTATTTATCAAAACAGTCAAATCTTTTCGGCAACACTCCGAAGGAGGACGCCACGGCGGGAAACATCCTGGGGGGCTTCGGGAAGAGTCAATTACAATGGGATCAACAACGAGACACCGTCTTAACCATGCCACATCACAATGTGCAGGACAAAGAGTTTTCGCCTTCCGTTTTCGTCTTTGTTGGGTTCGTAAGAAGTGCAACAAAGATTCTTTTGGAACGGTAATAGCCTCGTCTGCTGGGCTTAATAACTTCCACCTTCACAAAGCACCTTTAATTGAAGTATATCACCATTCCACCCAGAAATTCCATAGCTGGCGAGAAATGTTGCACTCAAACTGAAGCGGCAGAGTGAGTTGTTTTTCTCATGCATTTGTGCGAAACATAATCCGCAGTAAAAAAAAAGATCAACTTCCGCAAATCTGCATCGTCAGGAAAAATGAAATTCATTGAGTGGAGCAAAAACGACACGGACTTAACGATCGATCGCTAGTGAGCTAGCCATGGCCAGGGTATGCTGACGGATTATTAAAAATATTTTGCTACTCCAAGAAGAACGCTGTTCAAAAGGATTCGTATTCGGTCGAGCACAAATCGTTCGACCCGTTCTGGTCTATTATTAGTCGCTTGTGTTCGTCAACATTCTTCAAATTTCTGTTTTGGTTATCAACTCACGATAGGATCATCAAGCTCGGTGTTTCGTTTGGCATGGGTTTCGAAAAATTTGCATAAAATACAGTGACCGGCAGGGAAAAGTGGACACCTCGATTTTTTTTGATTTTCGCTCAATATCTTTTTCTTAATCGAAGTAAATACACTGAAAATATTTTTCGTATCTTGTTTTACATATTCTTTATGAGATTCATTTATTAATTTCCGAAAAACTTGCTTTTCAATTCTGTGAAAACAATTATGAAAACATGTATTTAAAAAAACAGTGACAAGAGAAAGTGGACACTTGAGGTGTTCATTAGTATACATAATTTTATTTTTAATAAATGCATCTTAGTACTTAATGCGTCCTCCTATGGCTTGAAGAATCTGTTGGAGGCGCTTAGGCATGCTCTTTACTAGGTTTTGTAGATATTGGGGATCCAACTCTTCCCAAGCATGTACTTGAATTTCAAAATAGTCGTTTTTATTCGATACATCCGTTTTGTTCACCCTGGCATCGCAAATTGCCTTCAACTTCTCAATAGGGTTTAGATTCAGGCTCCGAGGAAGCCATTCCAACAGTCTTAGGCGATAAGAATGGAAGAAAGACTTGGTCTTCTTGGCAGTATGCATTGGGTCATTGTCCTGTTGAAAAAAGAACTTTTCCTTCAGGCTCGTCTGGATGAGTGAAACCTTCAGATTTTTCTTCAAGATGTTAATTCAACAATTAATAGTCGTTATATCATACTATTTTAACAAAGCATCGCTATCCATTCCACGAGAAACACCCATAGACCACCACATTTTGTTCCCAATGCATCTCTGGGCCATGCGTTCAACGATCCTGATGCTCTTAATCTGAAGCGCCACACACGATTATGTGGTTTTTATTCATGTTTTAATTCAACTGATACAAGAGTCATTTTATAATACTAATGGGGCTCAACAGCATGTTCCTGAGCAAAATTCATTCGCTCAGCTGAGTTTGGCTCGCAGATATTACAGCGCCTTCCATCGATTCTGGTCTCTAACCCGTGTGCTACGAGACGGTGACAAAAGGTTCGTTCGAAAAGTGAAAGCTGAAGTGTTTTTAAGACATCATTGATGGTTACTTTTGCGTTCTTTTTTATTTGTGATCGATTTTGGTGTCGATACATGCAACGGTTTTGAGTATTCTCCGCTGAAACCGTACGATTTAAATTTGATGACAATGTCTCCACACGCTTTGCGTGCTATTTTGCGTAAGATATTTGAGTACAGTTTAAGCTCCATAAACAATATTCTATGTTATGAGATTCAAAAACAAAATAAAACAAAATTTATATGTAATGAGATATCAAAACATTAGGTTCAAGAAGAGTAAACATATCAATGAACATAAGTCAAATACAACCATGACTATGAATAATCAAATTGACCAAGGAGATTGCTTTTAACCATAAAACTTATCAAAACATAAAACTGAGGGGATCTTTTCAGAAAAACGTTATGAAAAATTCAAAATTTTGAAGTGTCCACTTTCTCTTGTCACTGTTTTTTTTAATGTATATCTTTATAATTTTTTTCTCAAAACTGATAAGCGTGTTTTTCACTAATTAGTTCATTAATCTCATCAAGAATATGTAAAAGAAGATACGAAAAATATATTCAGTGTATTTACTTCGATTAAGAAAAAAAATATTGAGCGAAAATAAAAAAAATCAAGGTGTCCACTTTTCCCTGCCGGTCACTGTATGTGTCTATTCATCCACTTTCGTGCAGCTTTTACGCCGGGAGAGTATCGCTGAACAGGCTAACGGTTGCCTGAGGCCTGTTTGGAGATGAAAGGATAAGTGTAGCGAACACTACATCGCTATGTTTATTTTTATTTTATACTGGATTAAATCAAGAACGGTTTCGATCCTAATGTTATGGACTTGAATTGGTTTCCCCATTTTTAATCGATATTTAAACGAAACTATTTTCTATTCGAATCGATGCGATCCAAACGAAGTGGAATAAAATAAAATATTAAAATCGTTTTAGCATAATTAATTTCCGTTTCGAAAAATATGAACATCAATTTTCAATTATGGAACCACCGAACCGGGAGCAGTCAATCAAGCGTAAACTATCTGGTCCATGCCAGGTCTAACCTCATCTTAATTTTTCCCATAGCTGCAATCTGTGTACGGTACGCAGAAAGCACCTTCTCATCTCGGGGATGCTGGGGTGACTCATTAGGAAAATTGTTCCCGGGATGGGAAGTTGTACTAGTTGGACAGTTTGTCATTCATCACCGCTTTCTTCGAAGCGGTCCGGCCCATTCTCACCAGCTTCCCACTTTGTTTGGAAGCAAGCAACTGCAAACAGTGAACTTTCTCGTCTCCACCCGAAGCCCACCTTGCACGACAGCTTGGACATCTTTCTCGCATTTTCTTTTACGTTAGGAGAATGCAAAATCGTCCGACATTTTGTTTTACTTTGCAGCTGAGTGCAGCTGTTTGGGTGTTGGGACGAAAGTTGCCAGGTTTTGGGCGAACAGATAGTGCAGCTGAGGAAACGTTCGGGATGACCCGGGGTGGTGCAGTGTTTGCACAGGTCAGCTGGTAATTAAGCGAGGCGCCAACTGGAACGCAAGATCGGACGACTTTGCCAGCAGGTTTTCCGGTGAAAAACAGAACACACCCAGCTGTGGCTAAATTGGGTGAAACGTGAGTTTAAAATGTTTGCATAGTAGTGAACTTTAATGTGGTGGCATACTATTGATTGCAATTTGAACAAGTTTACTACAGCTTAATGTAACTTCCCTCGAGAAATTCATTTGATGTAGGTTGATTAAAATAAAATCGTTTGAAGATTTGATACTTATTACTTCGTAGAATTTTTTAAACAAAAAACTGTTGTAAAAATAAAACCATATGAATACAAAATACAGAAAATTTTCCATTCTTTCCGGTTAAACATTCATTGACTCAGCAGTACATTAATCATTAAAATTAAAGCCTAACATTTCACGATTAAATTCTGTTTAATTTGAATTACAAAAGTAGAACGGAAGAAAGCTTTAATTTCTATATGTAGTTTTCAAATTTTAGAAAATTATAAAACGTGATAAATTGAAGATTTTGTAATTTGTATTTTAGAACAACTATTAAAACATTGTCGGCAAGTTTGTTCGGATTACAAACCGAATATTTATGCTGACGTACAACACTAACGATGCATTTGGTGACTATGAGCTCTGTTAAGCATTGACTTTCAGAGCAGAGGGTCTTTTTGAACCCTTGAATATACGCCATCAGAAGTCATGATCGTGCATCACTCCTTGTGCATCTCTTATTCGCACGGCTGTTGGCACGAAAGTTCAGGTAAGAAAATCCGGAATGGAATGCGAAGAAGTCGTTGCACGAAACGGTGAGAACGCTGGGTAATGATGAAGCTGTTAGCGCACTCGGTTGCGTGGGCGAGCCGGAGAGAAGTATGACGGATAAACAATTTTAATGAGACGACATTTGTTTTAATTTTGTAACGGTCTGTCCCGGCTGTACGTCGAGAACGGTGATAACGAGCGCCGTTCGGTGAGCGATGGCGTGTTTCCGGTCGCACTTTTCCGCACAGCCAGCTATCATCCGAGGTGCTCGGATGCTACGCGAGGTTTTTCACGAAACTGGCTCGTTGCTGGTGTGATGTTGTTCGGGAAAATTGAGGCACGCGGGTTGGTTTTGCAAGTGGCACAACAGATTGGTGGCGACGACGAGCATAACCTCGTCGTGACTAATGAAGTGCAAATTTGTTTTAATTATGCGCAAACCGTGCAGCACTTCCATATCTTGCTCTTCCACGATTTCCCATACTTGTGTCAGCCAGGTGATGGAGTATGTTTCAAAAACATCACATGGTGAAGGGTTAAAGTATGCTTAACTTTAATCACCACATATGAGGGTCAGTCCGTGCGATTAATTTTGTAACTGAAACAGTAAACCAAAGGTGGGGTTATTTGACGAACGGCTTTCGGTCTTTAATAGAGACGAAAATAAAATGTTGCCACCTGTTACGACCTTCGAGAACAAATAAAATAAATTTATTCATACTTTATTTACGTCTATCGTTCGACTCCATAAATTAAACCGCCCTTGAATGCACCGACATCAAATCTCTTGTTCGGGAAGCAAAACGTCTCGGCAATCGAGAACAAACCCGAACCTTTCTGCATCGTAAATTGTGACGGCATTATTTTCATTTTATATTTTCGGCACGTTTACGGCCAATCGATCGTCCGCGATAATAACTCTCTTAACATGACGTTGTTCTGCCAGCCCGGGACGAGCGCAATTGTTCGCGCACTTCCTGCTCGCATTTAACAGCATTTTTCGTGTCGTACGGTTTACGAACTGTTGATTTTATTTGCTATGTGTTTCGCGCGTCCGGGATCAGGTCGTGGCGCGTTTTATTTGCTCGTTAGAGTGGCGCTTGCGTTTGCACAGGTTGACCTTTGGCCTCATTGAAGGGGAAAGGTTTTTCCACTTGGTTGAGCTGAGAAAAAACATCCCTGTCATCTTGCTAAAAACTCGCACATGGCGGCCGGATTCGACCTGGTTTTGCTTTGTGGATGAACTAATTTCTATCAGGCGAATAGCAGAAGCGATTTTGAGAAAAACAAGTTGATGAAATTCTCGTTATCGTTGGGCTCATGTTAAGCATGGCACGGAACAAGTTCTCCAAAGGAGGACATTTTCTTGTGTACCGCGTAGTCGTTTAGTTTCGGAGGTCTTGAAAATGAAGCGTTTGAACATGAGTGCACATTGGCGTAATAATTTTCTTCCACCGTGTTGCCCCGGAGCGCCAGGAGTTTGCTTATCCTTCCATCGGCTCTTCGCTTGATTCTGCTGCCGAAAAAGTAATTTTGTGGTGATCCGAATTTCCGGAACTAAGGCTGTTACCACCTACACCGCAGAGCGTGGTTTTCTACGCATAATGTGAGATCCGACCAAAGAATGAGACAAAACTCCCAGCAGGGCCCTGCCCGACCCAGGTCCTTGAGGAGTCAGAAACCATTAACGGCGTCAAATTTGCATAATCACATAATCAACAGTGCCACCCGACTTTGAATTAGTAATCAACGACGTCACTCGAGTGCCGTACACTTGGTTCGCGATTCGCCAACCGTTGCGGCGGCCATTTTGAAACTGAAAACAGCTTTTTTGGAAAAAAATACCAATAATGAGGTCTTAGCTATAGGAGATAAGAAAAAACAAAATGCGTAATGTAAATCGCAACAAATTGAGGGAGACGCTTGTTTCAATCAACTTTATATATCCTTTTGTGCTTTAGTTGTTTTAAAGAAAATCTTCATTGATCTTATTTTTCTTAAAAATTCTAGTTTAATTATTTGTTGTGTTTCAAAACATACAGCTCACAACACGCCGGTTGACAAAACACGACATACGATCTGCTGTTTTTCATTTGCGTCCAACAAAAGCACACAAAAGTGACAGGTTTGTAAGCGGAAGGACAAAGGAATGACCATTATTGCCTCATTCGCACCGTAGCTAGAAGTTGACGGGCGGGAAAACGGGGTCGATCCGGATGCCAGCTGGTGCTGAAATTTAATATTTTTCGTCACCTTTGTTTCCGTTCGGCCAGATTGACCAATATTAGTTTATACGCCTGACACATGCAACTTTTTTGTTTGACAGGGCGGGCAGTTCTTGGAAGCCATTTTGCTGACAAATAGAACTGTTATCGGAGCTGGGTTTCGTCAACAGCCTGACAGGTATTGTTTGATATTATTAAGGGTTTTAATGATCAATAGATTAGTAAAAAGGTTGAAGGTTTTATATTGTTCGGGCTTTTACTGATCAATAACTCAGTTTCTTTAAACCATTCGCCAGAAGAAAAACAATTTATCATGAAAATTTATATATTTTACCAATTTATGCATCTTTTATCATCCTCATTGCCCTGACGTGATTTAGATTTTACAAATCAATTGTTAATTTAATTTTCTTCACTTGATTGGGAATAAATCTATTGGAAATTGGTTTTAGAAGCAACTGGAATTATTCTTCGTTATAATTTTTCAAAATCAAAGATTTTATCATATTTTCTTATTCGCATTATTATACATTTTGTGTATCAAATCAGTGTGCTAAATTTAAATTCAATATTATTGTATAAGTTCTATGTCTTCCATATAGTTAATGTGGCACGAATCTACGGTAAAATTGACCATCCTCGAACATGCTTCAAACATCAAGCTTCACTCACAGTTTGGGACAAAAGAAGAGCAAAACCATCTAATCATAAGAAATAACTGCTACACCCTGTCGTCAGGACTTCATCTCTACTATGGAAGTCCACATTGCTTGGTTGCTTCGGCTGCTTGACTTGGATGAGACCTTTGCGTCTGTGACTGAATTCGTACGATATGCTTTCGGGTGCGCTGCTCGGAAACGATCGGTCATTATTATTTTTTATATACCTTCAGGCTACTCTATCTTTGCAACCAGCGGCCACCGGACGAGCTCGGTACCTTTGGGGCCGTCCAAATAACAAAAAAAAGAAGTAAAAGTAATGGATGGTTGCCCAGGACTACGATTATGGCTTGGATGGGAGTAAGTGAAGTGAACCAATCCAGATGAAATGGGCACCGGAAAAAAAGACTGTGGTCATCATGTTCGGGCCGCCTGTGTGATTACTGCGAGCCAGTGAACAAGTGAAAATCTCGGACCTCGTGTTGGTGTGATTTTTTCTACACAGACTGATAAAAAATAAAAAACGAGATGCTCCAAGTTCGTAGGAGGAGTTGCACAGAAACAAAATGAAAGAGCAAAAACAAGTCCTAGCTTGATGAACTGCTAATGTGGAAGCTTTTTTTTTCAATAATCGAAAATGAAATGAAATGGGAACAGCGAGGGGAGGAAGGTGTAACAAGTAATCAAAAATCACATTTGTTCGAACGAGCGAAAGGATTAAGAAAACTTTGGCTTTGTGTTTTCGAAACGACCCACTAAGTGATGGGAATGACTTTATGTGATTGTTTTTATTTGGAAAAACCGTTCAGTGGTAAAGCTGTAGTTTTGGGGATCAAAATAGAACTATTTTCGTCTTGAAAGGGGGTATGCTATTAAGCACTCGTTTGTTTTACTCTTGGATTTATGTTTAAATAACTTCAACCAAGCCTGTTATTGTACGTTTGTCGTTTAGAATGTGTTTTCTGGTTTTGTACTTGGATCATACTTGATTTTAACAAAAGCAATTCTTAAACTGTCTTTTAATAGAAACAACTTTTAACTGCTTACTTTTACTAAGTTTAATATGTTAAGTTTTTATCAAACTTTCATCAACGCATCATGACATTCGTTATTTTTACGAAGTTTATTTATTAAGCCATGCAGTGTTAATAATTTTTTGCATTGAAATTCCTTTAAATAGGTTTTCTAATAAAATAATTTTGTTCAGTTGCTTTTGTAAGCAAATTCCGAATGTTATTTACCGTAATTCGTATATTATGGTACCAGTCGACGGTCCTGGCATGGTTTGACGAGGGAAAACTTTATAAGAATTCGCGCACGCCTCAACATATCGCGGATAATTTATCATCCGGCGTCGGTGGAAATCGCTCGGCACATGGCAACCGTACCGGGAAGGAACAATGTTGGAAAAATAAATTAAATCAAATAGAAAACGCCCACGAATTCGCACGAATCTGTGGTGGATAAACTTTTCCGATCAACGTACCGGCTGTTGGGCGGCAGCTGGAACTATCATTGAAGGCACCAACGGGTTTTTGTTTGTCACAGCGAGAAATAAAATAAAAAAAAGCCCAAAGCGAGCACACATCCGTCAAAGTCGACATATAAACATCCACACTCGCAAACATACACGTACATTATTAAACTGGGTGCGCATGGGGAGCTGTAGAAAATTTATGACACGTTACGATCGTTCCTTTTCCCGCTCGCAAAGGACGTGCTTTCGAAGAGTTTTGTAGTTGTTTTCGGCACCGTCTGCTGGGTGGGATCGGGCAGCATTTCGCGGATTTTATCGCGTGCTGGTAGCGAGTAGCATAAAATGGGAGAAAAACTCGATTTCAGCGGGATCATAAATTGTACCGCGGAGGCGGCGAAGCTGGGCGAGCGCAGCAAGCAAATAACTCACGTGAGAACATCGATGGCGAAAACACAGGACCTCAATTTCCCACGCCCTTCGGAAGTCCTCGGGACATGCTCACACAACGTAAGAGCATGGCAAACGGGAAATGGGCAAAAAATCGCTTGTGTCGCCTGGAGTAGAATATCCAAACCAGCTGACTTTTCACCATCGCACGGGAGTAAAACGCGCCTGAAAGAAGGCATCAGCTTTTCGTGGCCATCTTGTGTGCGAAGGATAAAATCAACCCCGGCAGCATTGGCTTCAGGCACTAGCATCAGCTTTTCCATACCTTCTTCTTCCCCTCCATTCAGCTCCCCTTCGCATGCAGTCCTTGCAAAAGGTTGGATTTCCACTGTCGCTGCTACTTTCTTTAACACACTCATCAGCATTTACTTGACCTATTATTCGGCACTCTGTACGTGTTCGGTGGGAATGGGTTCTTGTTCCGCCATTTTTTGTCCAACGCGAACGGGTGCATACCCGTTTTCCGGGCTTTTAACAAACGCTCCTCCAAGAGATTGTGCTCCGTAAAGAATCACTCGAGCGCTTACTTGCTGCGTCAGTTGTCAAGGGGCGAAAGTAGGGAAGCTTTTGGCTGATTTCATTCCTTTTTGTTAGACATTGTTAGGTCAATTTTCCAAATGACATCTTATGCACCCTTCCATTAAGGGTTAATGAAATTTTACCCTTCCCACGAAGCATTCATTTTGCTATAAATTCATTTTGGTTTATTTAATACTTGCATATCACCATTTGTTACTGAAACTGTAGCAAAGTCATAAGGTTCCAAATCACTCTCACTTAACTTTGTCGCCCAAATTAAAAGTAATTCGACAAAATATTTTGCTCTTGACGTTTCCTCCCCATTCCCACTGCCAAGAGCGTTGTTTTCAGCTTAATTTAGCAACAAAACATGGTTCTCCGATTAACCGCAACACCTGCGGGCAACGATTGCTGTGCGGATGACTTGTGAAAAGACTTGCCATAAATTAAGCACGCATGACATTGAACTTTTCTAGCCTTTGTGACGGTACCGCAGAACGCGGTCGGGGAAAAAGTTTGATCGAGCTCGTTAGGGAAAGCGTTCGGATGGCGACGAGCGTAACAAGAAACATAACTCTCTTTGTTCTGAGTCCACATCGTCGACCAGGAACGTTCGTGGTTTACGTTGGGGTTCTTTTTTCTTTTATTGAACTCACAGTTGTAGCGTTTTTGGAGGTTGCACTAGAATGGTCAAGAAAGCTTTTGAAACGAAATCAATAAGCGGAAACATGATGATTATTTTCCTTTTCCTACGCAGAATTAAATAAACCAACCGAAAAGTGCTCGGGGGTATTTGTTTGTCGTAAAATCGGAATCGGCCCCGGAATAAATGCGTGAGCTATTTTTACAACTTACGAGAAAGACGGGGCAAATACGTTACAACGCCCAAAAAATGTTTGATGATTTTTAAGACTCTCTGCTCGAGTGAACAAAACGCTGCAGGACCTGAGGCGTATGAGCTAAACATTACGACCTACTTGACGTTTCGAGTCAACGACCAGGCGCCTCCATTGGTTTTTGGAGCTGGTAAACTTTTATTTTTGTCCGTTATGCTACATTGAAGCTCGCGTTGTTGAACGTTTCGTAATAAACATTTGACCACATTGCTTCTAAATTGTCCACCGTACAAAGCAAACTAATCAAAATAGCCGTGTTTATATTCATAGCGATATTGAGGATATTGTTGATCATGTTTCCCATTTAATGAAGTGGTTGATTACAATCGGGAAAGCGGTAATAATTAAGATTAAGATAAAGAGATTGTACTAAAACAAAAAAGTATTTTATTTTATTAGTGTGTAGGAATATTCATGATATTTGCAGGGCATGGGCAGGTCATGATGAAAACAACCTATTGAGCCAGCAAATGATGCAAAAATGAACCAACCAATCGATTTTGCTTACAGAAAATCTTTGTAAAGTTTAATATTTGAAAACAAAACCCCATTAGCAGATATTTACTCTTATGAAATATGGATTTCGGTTACATTAATTAAATAAAATATTGACCAATCAAATAATGCCTGCATATCAGCGTTACCGTAGACAATTCTATTATTTTTAATGAAATTATCCTTCAGCAAGAATCGAAAGTTATGTCTACAGGGTTTATAATTCTTTTAAGTAGTTACTTTAAAAGGCGGCATACGCATATCGATTAAAATATCAGCTCTTCATTGTGTCAGCCCCCTCGGAAAACTTAATTTACTTGCAATATAATTGACATTCCTTGAAGCGGAACAGCTTAACTTATCTCAACTTTACTTATCGTCGCATCGGTAACTAATTTGCGGCATTTGTGCCAGACTTTTCGCTGGGGAGTTTCTGTCTTTTAGGCGCTCGCAGGAGTATCAACAGCTTTCACTTCTTTATCCGACCGTCGCCATCAACTGGCGATATCTTTCGGGCGGATCTATAAAATTCCCGTTCCGATAGCGCTTTTGCGGTAATCACCATCCCTACCCTTCCTTTTCCTTGTGGCATTTCCCACGGCGGAATGGAAAGCGATTGCGCCAGCTTGAAACCATTGGGCCATTCGTTTATCTTCCCAATGCCAATTAGCGTCAGATGTAGGCGGCCGTAAGCACAAACCAGCGTCATCTCGGCGTAGGCTATAAATCGCGGTGCGCTCTTCACTTCATCAGCACGCGTTCCCTTTTGGCGAAGGACAAGATAAAGCACCCGTTCTGGCGAAAGGATAATCCATTTCGTGGTGCTTATGGACGCCGAAAAGCATGGTTGAAGTATTAAAATACTTCTAAGCCACACATCTCTCCCACCGGGTTGCTCCCTCTCACTTTCTCTCATTTACCAACGGCAGATGAAATTCAAATCATAACGCCCCACCATAATAACGCTGCGTGTATTAAAGTTGGCGAAACAAAAAATAAAAAAAGACAAGGCATCTAAAATCATGCTTAAACTTTACGGCTCCCAGCGGGAGATTTGACTTGATTTAAACGGAATAGTTTTCAAACACCAGCGCTACGTTCGCCTCCCATCAGCATCATCATCGCCATCGTCACCATTATCATCGTCGCCGGTGTAGCACTGTTCGAGATCTTACATTTGTCGAAATGAGCCGAACAGTTAAGCGCTCCTCGTAAGCTTTCCCCGACGCTTGATGCGAGGGAGGGACATAAAAATAACAGGCTCGCCGCCCGGTTTTCGGGTGCGCTATAAACGAAATGCAAATACATTCGCTGTTGAGTGTACGGTGGGTCGTTGCCTACACCACCTTCGTCCCCCGGGGGTTTGTCGTTTCGCTTGAAGAGCCTCGATTCGAAACTGGTTGGGTGTGGTTCTGGCTTTTCGGCTTGGAATTCATGCACCGAGCGACGGACCAGAGCACCCAATTCGAATGCTTCCTTCCGGAGTGTATCCTCTTTCTTTTTTTTCCTTTTTAATGGATAGATCACTCCCCGGGAGCTCGAAGGAGAACTTGTTTCATCGCAAAACTTGGGTTTGCATTGGCTTCGTCGGGTGAAAAGAACGTGTAGCCCAAACCCAACGGCAGACTCGTTGGCGACGCTGGCATTGGACGCGCCCAGGCGAATTGGGTGCTTCCGGTCGCTTCCGAAGTTCAATCGCTAGACCACCCCGGGGGCCGGATTTTGGACAAAGTTTTATGTCTCTGGCTCAGAGTCGCAGGTCGGGTCGTACTCTCGGCTTGTATCGTATATGTTGCTCCCCAGGTATCCGAGAAGGCACCGCGGTATGTGCTTTCCACTCGAGCGAGGTTTTTCAAGGACCTTCTCGGTCCGAAGGTCTTTGGTGCGTCGCTTTTCTCTTCCCTTTTTGCACGTAATATTCATAACCATCCGCTTCGGAGGGCAATTTTATCGATTCATAAGACATCACACACAAAAATGTTTGGAAGAGGAAACTTGAACGAAACTTTCCGCGAAAGAAAAATGTCGTTTGAAGTCATAAGTTACGTGTTCCGGCAGCCGGGTTATCGAAAATAATATCCGACCCATATATTACTGCGTTATCGTATGTGGCGGAAAATTTTCATTTTTCATTCGCATCCTTAAAATGTCCAACGCGAATTTCTTAGAATACGCCAAACGAACGGAAGGGTAACGAAGCGATAAGGGAATATCTAAGTATAGTCACCGGTAGAGTAATGTTGGTAATATGTTTGCATTTATCTAGCGAATCAAACCCCTTTTCAGAAGAGGGTAAGTAACGGTCGTGAATGTTTTCACATATTAGTAAGCGGCAACAACAGGAATATCTGGTCTTTGGTTGATAAGAATTCGGACTGTATTAAGTCATATTATATTTTACAGGGACGTCCATTATATGTTTGGTCTCAACACGGAAATTGATTTTGAATTGAATTGAATTAAGTTAAGCTTTAACACGTTGACTGCCGCGTCAGCCACATAGTGGCTGATGGCATTTTAGGACAAGTCACGAAACTCATTCGTATTGCACTAATATAAAGGTAGGTTGTAATATTTTTTAAAAATAAGCCATAAGGAAGCTTAATCTATTCTTTAATGGTTTAAAAACAAATCTTGGCATTTGTTTAATAACCAAATTTCATGAAAAACGACTGTACTAAAAAGTGTTCTAAAAACGCTTGGCAGTCAACGTTCAATCCCAAACTGTTTTAGTACATTTTAGTACAATCGTTTTTGACAAAATTTGGTTGTAAAATTTACTAAACCACCGTTTAGTTAATGTTGTGTAATAAAGTAAAGATTATGTTTTTAATTAGTTTAGTTATATTAGTGTAACACTTAACTCATATGAAGGGCTGATGTGGAATGCAGCTGTCATTATAACCCTGCCTAGAAACCAACATTGTTTTGCAATAACGTGAATAATAAAATTTCTTTAGTTGCCTATAGAAATTGCTAAAATATATCCTATGTGAAGCTATATTTATTTGTTATTTATTTATAAACAAGTTTAAGTGTTTGTATCATAAAAAAATACTTAAAAATGTGTGTACTAAAGAACAGCACAAAAACAGTCCAACAGTTATAGTACAAACAATTGGCAAGCAAAAAAAGGATTATAATGTAAGATGAATATATCCTTCCTCAAGTACAAATAAGGGATTCAGATTCGTCTAGAAGAAAGGAAATATGCTGCCGAGACTCAGATGTTGTGTCATATTTAAACACCGCGACGAATGTGCTGGTGTTCACATCCGGCCTGGTACAACAATGCTCTCAACTAAGGGCGGAAATGAGGGTGCGAAGGAAATGCCAGAACAAGTACACAGACATCGGTGTTACACAAGCACAGTCACGGAAATACAAACTCCGGTTCCGTTCCATTTGGGCGCGTGAACTTCTCCGGGAAGGAACGAAAAACAGGGCGTCGGATGAGACGAGCGAACGTTGCAGAAGTGTAAATTAAAATTGAGTGTCCTCACTTTGGCTTGCCCGTGCCTTCCCCACCGCCGTGCGGTGCGAAGTTGGCGTTGTCGCTTTTGATTTTCGTCGTCATCGGACGCGACAGTGTGGTGTGGTTCCGCCCGAGCGCACCGGATTAACCGAACGGCACGAACCGGCACTCATCCGCCCGACAAAGCGGCAGTCCGCGCCGAAGGTAAAGCCGCACGTGTAAAAGAGTCCCGTCCCGGAAACCGGCAAAGTTGTCACGTCCCCGTTGCTGTTGCCGCCCGACATGCACGAAATGCGTGCGCCTTGCGGTCGGGCACTCGAAGGAAGAGTTTTGTGGCGACACGGTTTTGCGTCTCAGCCAAAAAAGGATCAGCCGGGTGTAAGTCCTCGTTGCGCGCGTGTTGATTTACATACAGCAAAAGCCCTACATCCTCTTCCGTCAGGGTACCCTTTTTTGCAAATGATCTGTTTAAATACTCCTGCCTTCGATCGTTACAATTACAAAAACCGGATGGAATTGGGGTTGCCGAAA
Organism: Anopheles sinensis; assembly: GCA_000441895.2. Classification (NCBI taxonomy): domain Eukaryota; kingdom Metazoa; phylum Arthropoda; class Insecta; order Diptera; family Culicidae; genus Anopheles; species Anopheles sinensis. The sequence continues at coordinate 534,300 of KE525041.1, read as the reverse complement.
ATCCGCTTAGGATCAATATCGCAAAGCTGATCCGCGATTTTCGATCCCTTCTTTGCTGGTCTACTTTTTTGATTGTTTTTTGTGCTTCGTAGGCTGCTCGATGTGCGGTTTGTGGAAGTTTTATCCTTACCTGGAATCAGAAATGGAATAGAAAAAAATATGCGTTAGATGAATTTCGTCCAGATTGTAGGATAAAGATATGATAAAATTAATATGAATCACATTTAATAAATCACATATTTAGTAAACTATCAACAATAAACCCTTATTACTTTTAGATAAATCATAAATCATTACTAGCAGTAAATGACCCAAAACGACATCAAATAATAAAATATGTGTTCTCATTAAAATAAATCTCCAAAACATTCCCCGCAAAGCTGATTTGTGTCCGGATGTACAAAGGTTACGGTTTACCCGACTTTTTTTGCCTCTATTACCCTCCATTGCTGGGAAAGTGAGACCGGTCATTAAAAACGACCTTTGACCGCGGCATTATGAGACCGGTGTGCGACCACAAACCCGGTCCTGACGTGTGACCGTAGTTGTTGGTGTTGTGTGTCCCTTTCGACGAAGCGATGATAATGGTACTCGTTTGCCATTGCGCTGCTAAACGTCCCGAGATCGTTTATTCACCGAAAGAACGCAAAATAGGGGGCAACGCTTGGGGCGGTAGATAAGGAGAGACGGGAGACAAATGTTACGGTTGCGGTTGCAAATTCTGATGGCATTTGGCATCGTGTCCCTTTTTGGATGGTCCGTGGACAAAGGCTCGCACGACAATGATGATGGAGATGATTTTGCCTAGCAAGACCGAAAGTTCGTAACGAAACTAACCTCAAACGTTAGAAGTTTTAGGCATGACGATTATTGTGTGCATTTCAAGAAATATGAAACAATGCTTTCTAATTTATCATATTTCAAATTAATGAAATTGAAATTTCGAGACATGAGTAGCTACTGAAGATTAAACTATTGTACAACGGTTAAAAAGATACAATATTTTCGCAGCTGCAGTTGAATCTCTCTGCCATTTCTATGCATTGAGTCTGAATAAAAATGTTGTATTAAAAATAAAGATACTTTTACCACCCAAATAAAAATGCAAGCCACAGAAGCATGGTGATTTTTGTTTGCAATATTTAATTCATCGTCTGCCATTTTTGAAAGCCAGCTGGCATTGGTTCTAAAAAGTTTTTGCCCCACAATTATATGAAATTGTTACATATTAATTATGTTTGGCAACTAATTCTATGGGAAACGTAGTTTATGCTTTGTTGTCAAAAACCGACGATTTGATAATTTTATAAATAAATTTCGTCAAAGAAGATTGTACTAAAAAGTGTGCTAAAACGCTTGGCACTCAACGAGTTAAAGGACACATTTAAATCAACGTTAAACCACAATTGCTCAACCAAACAGTTAAAATCTCACAATTTACCGTTACGAAAGGCAATGAGTTGAGACAGGATATTTGCTTTCATATTCTTTGACTGCGAATAAAATCATTCTCTCCGGTGGGAGGGAACGAAAGGCATTCATCATGTCTGTGTGACGATTGTCGTTCCGGTAATTTTAACGAAGGGACATTTTCATAAGCCTGTCAGAACGGATCAGCTTTAACAAACGTGTATTTGTGTTATTTTTGTTTTTCCTTCCCAAAACCCAACTTTCACTCGATCGCCTACGCTCGAGCACCCTCCATCACGGCCAGCGACATTGGGCTTTCATGGAGTTGAACATGTTCGGAGTTGACGTAGGCGCGGGGGAGAGCAAAAACACACAGTTCCAAACATCAGCAGAAGTGTCAAAAGCAGCATAAAATATTCAATTGGGCCCAAAACCATGAGCCGGGGTGGTTCGCGACGCACTTTGATCCAAAGCAGCCCGCAGAGGATGAGCTGGGCGGACCAAGGCAAGTGACTCACCGAGACCAAGTCGGTTAATGATGAGGACCATGTCCGGGAGGTGCTCGGACCAGCTGGAGCTCGCTTTTCTTGGAAGCAGGAAAGAAGACGTACCGCGTTTCAGCTCCATTACGATGGGCTGGAGTTTGTTTTTTTCCGGCTCAAACAAAAAAGGAACGAGGACGGCTTAGAGTTTTCACGACGGTGGTCCACTCGGCAGTTTCATGTATAATTCAGGGCGTTGAAGATGGAAAAAAGTGCTTAAGAAATCCGGATGGAAGTGGAATAAAAAGGCAAAAGCTCAACCACCTCTGGCGGCGAAAGGAGAAAGTCGTTGCCAAATTGCAGCTGGTAGTAAATTTTCCTTTTTACGGAGACTTCGTGGGATGGCAGTGTGGTCAAAAGGTCTACTTAGACTTTCCGAACAAACGTAGAGTCGAAAGAAAAAATCTTCTTTGTCACTAACTCCAAGATAGTGAGTGCTAGCTAATATTATGCTTATCTTTTTCTAACTTCTTTTATATCTGTCAATTTACTAGGTCTGTCGTGAATATGGGTGCAAGGATAATCATAAATATTCTCTTACACATTATCTAAAAATGATATGGTATTACCTTGCTTCATGTCTATGATCTTCTTTTCCATGCATAAATTTACTGATAAATTGACATTGAAACTGAGCAACTGTTATGAATACAAGGATTGTATTAAATGAAGACATTGTTGATATATTGATCGAATGTGAACTTCGATGACAATTAATTGAATTAGTGGAACCTGTTTTAGATAAAGTTGGTTCGATATTTGCAAAAAACTAGCTGCCCTTAAATGTACATGTTAAATGTTATTTTTTTTTTTTTTTTAATTGGAAAATGGGTTCATCTCGCCAAAATATGCAAGTTAAAGAGCAGTAATGAAACAAAACAATTTGCTAGTAAAAACGATTGGTTTTTCTGGATAGTTGTAAAAAATTAAAATAGAAAATATTTTCTAGACATTGCTCAAAAACTTTAATTGTTTAATACTTTTTACGTTGACTGGTGTTGCAGTTTGTTCCATTATCGGCTCCATTTCACTTCATTTAAGACTTCTGTGAGAAAAAACTGTTGGAAAAAATACCATTCGCCACAACAGAGCTATCTTCTCCATCCTGCACCTTAAAGCAAACGACGGTAAAAAAAATGCTTCGTGCGAAAATGTTGGCACGTCAGAAGGCACGAAAACACTCGAGCAACGCACCGAAACCGAGGCGTCGTTCTTCGAGTGGCCGTGGCGCTCCTGTGAGGCTGTAAATATCCATTTTTACTGGCGTCCATAAATTCCGGGGGTTCCAAAATCCTGCCGGGGCGTCGCTTTTCAATCTGGCGGGGATCGTTGCGTGTTTTTCTCCGGTAAAAGGCGAACACGAAACATGCGAGATAGAAACGCGCTGGGGAAAAAATGGGCGCATTTTCTGTTTGGATTTTTTTTTTGGTTTAGCTACCTCCAGTATTACTTTGAACTCCAGGCCAAACAACGCAAGGGATGGGGAAATATTTCTCAGATTCTCGGCGGACGCTCGCCAAGTTGGCAAAACAATTTGAAAGGTAGAAATTGCGGGCGAAAAAAAAACCCACAAAATGAAAACAGGCGCCAAAAGCTTGCTGAACCGAACAAATATCGAACGTCATGAAATATTGAAATGTTAAAATTTTTACACCACCGTCACGTACCAATTTACGTGAAGCAGGAAAAAATATCCCCACGAAAAGGGACTAAATGATCCGAAAATGGAGCGTTTTCTGAGATTTAAGGTACGTTTCATAAATAATTTGTTGGCAGCGAAGGGCCACATGGGATGTAAGGCGGAGGGATTATATTTGAAACAAAAAGCAAACAATAAATTACTTTTTAGAATGATGATAACGCTTGACTTGCTAGCTTTTTATGATTTATGTTCTCATTTTCAGTACACCTTATTCTACTGCTATTTTATACTCAATTGAAATATTTAAATAAATATTCCAATCAAATACAAAACACTCCCGTGCGTATATTTTCTAAATTGTTTTTCTTGGCGCAAAATGGAAAATACATTATTTCTGCATCATTTTCCAACAATATTCAAATTGTTTTTCCTAGAGGCAATATCTCATTTTCGCAAGTGTCGTTTGGCTTACTGGAGTTCTTTGAAATTAAGTCTACCTTTGTACACGACGAAAAACATTTATGCAGATAATGCTTCAACACCAATAAAGAAACAAAATCCATTGCAAAACATAGACATAATTCACAAGCAAAAACGATGGTTTATTCTTTTCTTCGGATGCACTACTTGGAAGCAGTTTTTTGTACTTTGGAGACCGACAGTGTGCGGACTTACTTATTATTCCACTCAATTGTTGTAAAAAGTGAGTAGCACGACTCGAAAAGAGCCACAGTTGTTATTCATTCATTTTGTAAATTACACCTTGTGCAATATCCACCCAACGTTTTCACAACACTACCTTCGTTTGTTTGTTTTGAGATTTCTTGTTCAATTTATTGTTGCACAGAACTTTGCACGATCCAAAAACAAAACGAAGGGATGGAGAGAAAGGAAAACGACAAATTTATAGAACAAGAGAAAGCTCTTCAGAACCATCGAACAAAGCAGAATTTGATTACAATCGAGCAACGGAAAAGTGGAATTTGCTTGGCACAATCAGCATGCGGAGGACGGGGAGATACACATCAGTCATGGTTTCTTCTTAAATTACAATTTTTCTACTTTCCATTATTACAAACACAAAATTCCAAAAACATAACCTTTCGATGGCTTTAGCTACATTGCTTATCGCAAGATAATGTAGATTGACATAAAGCGTCAAAATGAAGAGTTTGTGAGTGAAGCGCAAAGGAAAGCAAATTAAACGGGACGCTTGCGGAAAGCCGCATTTCAGCGAGCTTTACAATTCAACACGGTAAGCTCCGAGAAGATCCTTCGGTGGAAATTCAATTAAAATTCAGCATTATCGAGAAACTTTTACTCCCACCGGAGCTCGGCGTGGAACGTGCGTTGAACTTTTAGTACTGGGGAGTTCCAAGGCACAGAGAACTCGGTTCGGTTGTGGTTCGGTTCGTGGTCGAAGACGGTAAATATTTGAACAGCCGCTGGTGAAGTTGCCAAAGGTCTTATTTCACCGATAGATAAAGACACTGCCAGAACGGGTTCGATTGTAATTCAATAAAAAGGTTCTGTTTGCACATTCCTATCGATGTTTGGTGTGCAAGCGTTGGAACGGATCAGCTTATCGAAAGATTTTCTCCTGCGGCAAAATTGGGCAATGAATATCTTAACATTTCTAATGAAATTATTCATTTAGTAGAAGGAGCAAGAAATAATGTCTATAATAGGATTGTTTCAACCTATCGCTTGCACAAGAGAATAAAGCGAGAATGAACGTCATCCGGAATATTATCACAACAGGTCTAAAAACGAGGTTTGGGTTAATGGGATTTTTATGTTACTCAAAATTTCGGTAATAGCTTGGAAGCTAAACGGTGTTTTACACACATTCGGAAGAACAAAAACGAAAATGTTTAAGGTACGTTTAATTGCGGGAAAATATGTACCAAAAGCGCGTGAACGAAACGGACGACAGCGATCGTGAAAATGGCGTATCACGTTCGGGGTGAATGTTTACTCAGTGCTGTCCATTTGCAACGGGACTCTATTTATAGTGGCGTCCATGATTCGCTGACGCAATCAAACACCGTATGCCATGGGGACCATTTCCTTACAGCGTGTGATTTCCCCCCGCCCTTGCCGATCGGCTGGAAGCGACGAGGACACGAGATTTATTCAATTATTTGTGTTTACACTAGCACCTCAGCACCGTTTCGTCAGAAACAGGGAAATTATATGAAAGAGAAAAGAGAAAACACCAAGCCTATCACTCAACAGGAGTAAGGTTTCGGTGTACAATTCGCTCCTGATACGAAATGGACCGTTTGTGGACGAAAATCAACCATTTGGTGCCCGGTTCGTGTTGTGCCGGTCGATTCTTTGCGCACTTAAACCACCCTTTAGGATTATTTGAATGTCGGAATGATCACGTATTTTATTTCCGCGTGAGAAAATCTAACCAAACGCCCATCGCAAGCTCTTTTTTTTTGTTCCAATCGCCTGAAGAAACCCGTAACCCAATACGCTCGAGTAGACACACTCGAGCGTAGCTGAAGGGCTACAGGGAAATGTGAAACGTGCGAGTAACCCTTCGCTTCCCGGGAGACGAAAACATCGGCACATTTCAACAAAGTAAAAGGAGAGGAGTCTGGAAGAAATCTGAACAAGTTCCTAAAGGAAAACAACTCGAGGAATGGAGACAGTAGATATGTGTAGATATTACACAAAGGAAAGACAAAATTACCCTGCAATGCGCCATGAAGATTCAAATTGCGTCCCATCTTTCAGAGAACCGAATTCACATCCGGAAGAAAGGAAACGTCACGTAAGTTCCGATTGATTTCCGTTTGATGTTGTGCCTTGATTGTTACGGGGTTACCAAAAATGCGTTAGCGAGGTAAATGGCTTGAAAAGGGAAATAATCGATGGAGGATAGAACTACGAGAACTCGTATTTCGTGCTGAACATGAATAGGTTTATTTGAGAATGGTTCCATGTTGGAGCTTTGAAAAATAGATTATAGTATTTTTCGAAAGCTGTTTTTTATTATTGTTGCTTTTTTCTGATTGTCGATTATTCTTCAAAGTTATTTGCTTTATTTCATTACTACTGGTATCAATTTATTAGTTACCAATACCAATTTTGTTTGTAACAAAACAAATTTATACGATATGAAGGCATACATACTGTTGACATAACATATACAAATCTTGTTAAACAGGATTAAAATATAAATTCATTTATCCTTACTGCGTTATGCAACGGGTGCCAATTAAATTATCAGAAGCGTATCTTTAAATACAATACCCCTTGGCTGCCAATCACAGAGCTTCCGGAGAAAGCCACAAAAACCGCCGATTTTCTTCCCGTACGCCACAACCCACAACTCACCACCATATTAGCCTTGCTTTGACCAACAGCAATCTAGTCCACCCCACCGAACAGCTATCGTTATCACCGGCGGCAGAGATTTGCGCCCGATTATTGCATCCTTACTTAACGTTACGAGAAAACCCAGTGCTGTAAGACAGCTTCCGCTGCAAAGCTTCCGCTTTTCTGCCAGCGCTGCAGCTAGTGTGTCAATCATGGTGTTAATTTTCCGGTTCGTCGAATCGGCAACCGAGTTGTCAATAGTGGTTACGGACGGGGGTTCCTGTTTTGTCCCAGAAGTAGGAAAGCACCCAGGGTAACTGTATATCGCAGGGAACAGGATGAAAAAGGGGGTCACATAGCTTGAGGATTATAGGATGCGAACAATAAATATCCCCAGCTACCGAAGGATATCATGGACCGATTTCAAGTGAAATGGAAATTATGATACTTTCGAGTAGAGCCTGAGCCACTCCCCTGTGGCAAAGTTGGTGATAAAATGTCGCATATGGCTGACATGAATTACTTAAGCACATCGTCAACCCGTACCACGAGCTATATTTGCGGTTATTACGAAGGGGGATTAACGGGATTGCGCTGTAGCATCAGTATTTAAGACGACATAGGAATTAGATAATTATTTTATAAGTACTTTGATTGTTTCCTTAGCTGGAAAAGGTTTAAGTTCTTCTTAAGAACTAAATTATTTTGCGTCAAGTAAACATCAAATGTTGACGGTGGAATAAACCTAAACTAAGCTTAGTGAACTTAATTTTTCGTTACTTTATTTTAACTATCCGGTGAAATTGAGCTTTAGGGCTTGAGATGTGTACATATTTTTCATTCCGCTTGAGGACGAAGTCTTTGCCGTAGTAAATATTAGCGCATTTCCAAATTATGATCTAAAATTACTGTTTGTTTATGACTCGTGTTTTAATTGTTTAACACATTGACTGCCATGGCTGATATTTTTGTTGCCAGCTGTCATTAGTTCTAAAAAGTGTTTGTTCATAAATATATGAAAATGCAACATAAAAATCATAGTAATAATAATAACTAATTCTCTGGGAAGGGTAGTCTTTGGCTGGTCGACGTTAATCGAAAAAGTTTGTCTTGTGCTGAAAACGATTGATAGTCAACGTGTTAATGTCATATTTTACTCTCGTATGCTAAAGTAGGATATTATACTTCCACTATATAAATTAAAGTTGGACTGAATAAACACTTTATTTAACTAATTTAGGATCCAAGCATCTTCCAACTCTTTGAACTGCTTCTAATTAAAAGCCACCAATTCCTATAGAACGGTATTTTGACGTTGTGGTGATTAAAAAAAACTACTAGTAATGTTGGAAATTTTTAACGATTTTTCCAGTTCATCAAAATTGTAATTTTCATCAAAAGAGCAGTCATCTTGACTTGTCTGCCTCTTTAATACACAGAAATAAGGAAACATAATTAAAATATATCGAAAAAGTACAGAAACGAGAAACCAAAAATTTATCGACGCGAAATTTACCTTTCCCTGCCGCCTTGTTGGGCGAGGCACCCTTGCTGCCCGCGTTCTTCTGCTGCGGAGCCGGGCTGGCCTGCTTGCTGGCCGACTTTTCCACGTCGCCCCCGCTGGCCGCCGGCGCTTTGTCGCAATCCTCCGCCATACTGCTTGCCTGACCCACCGTGGCTCACTCACTTACACTCGCCCCAAAGTTACTCGGCCTGCCGCAGGACGAAATGGGCACGAAGCTGGCAGCTGTTCAGCGGAGGGGTTCACAAATTTCCCGGGCAACCGACACGAAAACCTCCAAACCCCACCGGGGATCAATCAGAAAAGACCAATTTTTATTTTTCCCACTTGACCCGTGACCTTTCGGTGACGTTGGACACTTCACGGCAAACACGCACACTTTTAGTTAGTACATACAACCAGCAGCTTCGTGGTGGTACCTGCAAAACAACACTCCCTTAACTGGAAATGGGTGAACGATTTACGGTGAGTATTAATGACAAAACGTATTCCTTAAACTATCAATTCATACATGTTTATCATCCATGGCCGAAAGAACCATTAAACTGTTTCTTCAAGTCAAGGGAAATTCTTCCCGTTTCATGCCACGTCCGAAAAAAAATGTTGGTACTTAATTAGTAATTCATGGTGATTCGATACCGAGCACACCACTAACAACACTCACACACGCACGCTCGATCGTTTTGATAAATTTTTATTTATGTCACGAAACGGGTTCCATTAACGAATTTATTTGGTTCCGATTTTTATCTACACTGGCGGTTGCAAATTAGCTCCAAGCACGAATTTTCCAAGCCGTTTTTCCCAAACGTTGTTCTTCCTTTTCTTTAAACTACACGACCCTAACTCTAAGCGCGCTGCTCCCGTTGCGATCGACCGACGAGAACGATCTACGATCGACGACCGCGAAAAGTCGGAAAAACTAGAGCCAAGCGTGATTCGAGGGTTTTCTTCAATTTGCTGTTCATTACGTACGGATTTATTTTTTTTCTTTTTTATATTGCAGAAAAAAGTAATGAAGGTGTGGGTAGGAAACAGAATCGGGTTCATCTCACACCAGCTTAAAGAGGCGCACGAAAAAACGGTTCATTTCCTTTCTGCCAAAGGTCTGGCCACCGAAAACGTGACCCCCACCTGTTCCCAACAGGCGTACGTCACAAACTTCACCCCAAACCACTAATTGGGAGGGAGTAGTAACGCTCCCAAACCATATGCCAAAACACGCACACAGACTTGCAAATGTGTAGCGGTTGTTTTTTTTCGTAATTTATTTTCGAAAAACCGGCCGAAAGCAGATCGTTCAGCGAAACACGCGAATGATTAGCCAGTGACACGCTGGCCAAGACGGTGTTCGACTTTGCGCGGGATCTCGTACAGATCATAAAAATAATTCCCGCTTCGATTGCACTGCTCGCAACGCAAGGTGGAAACGGTAGCAAAGAAGCTGGTGTGTGCCAAAAAATTCGGAAAATCTGGGTGATTTCCATTCCGCTTCCCGACATCCGCCAAATTCTTTTCGCGAACGGCGAATCGAAACGATGCGAACGAAAGGATTCGTTGGTTGATTGTTGGGTAATTTTCAATTTTCCCAACGACCCCCGGGCGACCTCGTAGCGACGGCAAAAAGGGGGGTTGTTGCAAAATAGTTTCCTGCCAAAATTTGCCGAACACAAACACACACAAATACACACTCGTTAACCCGTACGACATCAGCACTTCGGCGTACGAGATTTATGAGTTTCATGGGTTCCATTTTTCGATCTCACCAAGGGCGGGAAAGGGGTCGTTCAACGGGAAGTAGTGGTGGGGAAAATGTCGCCGGTTGAGAATCTGTCCATCTCGAACACACCACCAATAGCCGAGTGTGTTTGTGTGTGAGAGTTGGAAGATTTATTTATTTGCTCATCGGTTTGTTTATTTATTTACTTATTTCGTTCTATTTACTTTCAGTGCAAACGGATTCGGGACGGAGGGCGCACTTTGCACGCTTCCATTATTTGCCAAGAAAGCGGTTCCCGAGGACAATTGTGTCGGTCGGCCCCCGAGTTTTCCCCACACTTTTGATAGCTTGAGTTTAATTTTTGCCTCCATTCCTATCGAATCCGAACTCGCTGCGAATGATGATGGATCGACGCGCGTGAGGACGAATTTGTCACATCACGAATTTCAACGTGTGACGGCAGAAACTGGAGGTAAACTTACGCAAACTCTGAACTCGATGGGAAAATAGAAAACCTGTCTGCCACTCGAGAGGAACGCGTGCGGTGAAGGACGCTTTCGAAGAAATGGGACTCTAATCTTGAGAATTTCTTCCATAACAACTCACACACACATACACGCCCTTGATCGTATCGCTTGTCATCCTCACACATCTCCGCACCTTAGCCCGCTAAAGGTTGGCAGGTGCGACAAAATTATCTAATGATTTTCCACTTCAATCACCTTTCGTGATCGAATCTGGCGTGCGAAAATTCTTCTCGGAAGCGAAAAACCTGTGATCCCTCCGGTGGAGTAGAGGGTGGGGGCTGGGTGTCATATGGGTAGTTTCTAAGGAAGCAAACAATTTTGTCATCCGCGAAAAATACAGACACGAACGAGGTCCCCTTTTGGTGTGACCTTCGTTCGCCCTCCAGAATCATTGAAGTTGATAAACAACCCTTGAAAGGTTTGCTACCAAGCGTCGGATTCTTTTGAAATTTTGCTAAGCTCTTCTTTCCGATTGTAAACAGCACGTTTGGAAGATTATATAACGTGTGTGTGTAGTCCATGCTGCGAAGAATTGTTTAAAAATCTCTCAGATTAGCTGCAGACAAGCTTCGCTTTAATTTTGGGTGAAAAATGAACAACTAATCATTCTATTTTTAAAATAATTTAAACGAGTTCTTTAATTCGGGTAAGTCACTTAAAAGTTGAACACTTATCTCTCTCTTTATAACACCTTATAACAGTTTTATAACACCTTATAACACAACAGAGCTTACGTTAGACCTTACTAGAGCTACAACACCGCTTCAGGTCAAAACCTGAGCCCGCACTAGACGGCGCCAGGTTCAATTGGTAAAGACGAACCTCCTCCGATCGTCAGTCTTTCCACCGCCTTATCGCAATTGTTTCGCGTGCAAATAGTTCTAGGTTGACATTTCCGCGGTTTTTCACCGCATCAAAGGCATCACCGCTCGCGAGAGACGGAGGTCAGGTGGGTGGAAAACAGATCAATCTTGACGCCACGTACAAGAACAAACACAATCCCATCGTATCGAAGGCCTTCGTAGATAAATAGTAAACGAATGCTGGATGCCGCAAGACTCTGGTGAGAAAAAAATTATTAATTCTGTGGTTGTGTCGCGTTTTGCAGTTCTTGCCTTTTTTTTGACTTGCATCTGCCTCGTTTCACTGTCGTCAGCATTGCTCGAAACGATTTTTCCAAATTGCGATGGACACCGACGAGGTGGAACGTGCCGCACGGTTAACAATGCCACTAACAATTTCCCACGAAACGGGAAGGTTGAATGCATGAGGGTGTCTACGAAAAGCATCGTTTTATGGTACGAATCGCGACATAGGGTTTCCATCGTTATGAGTGAGACATAACGTTGCATTTTGTTTTACTAAAAATACATGAAACTAATGAAAAAATGATTGCATTTCGTTCAAATAGAAATGACAATATATAAACCAACATTTCATTTCAAAGAAACCATTGTGTGCATCTGGCAATTTTCAAAATTGCAAATGAAAATGAAAATCGAAACGATGACCACAACAACAATGAAGATTAAAACATGTTAAAATAAAAGTCGCCCAAAGCAACGAGCGGAATTGAAATCGTGTGGTGGACGGAAACGTACGAAATGAAACTAATTTTAAAATTGTCAAAAGAATATTCGCAATGGACAACGCATCTAAGGGAAATATTTTGAGTGAAATAAAAAAGAGGTTGTGTTTTCCGTAAAAGAAAATTCTCTCTGCCGCTATGGAAAATTAATCACAAAGCGCAATGAAGACAATTGTGTCCAAGCGGTATTTTTCTTCCCTCGCGAAACTTCAAGTGTCCACCGATATGAAATGTGAGTGGAGATTTCTTTCTTATGTACTCCCTCCTCCGACCATCTTCCCCGCGGGAAAAACTTTCCTTTCCACCCTAAGCACTTCCAAACACCGGGCCGGTAATATTCAAGAAAGCTTAATTCCTGCTCCGATTGCAGGCCGTCAAGGCCGGAACCGGATTCCGCAAACTTTTTGTCTCATCCAGTTTTCCATCGGCCGAGAAACGGCACCGAACCGGGACAAGGAAAGTTTGCCGTGCTTGTTGCCTGATCTTGTTTTCTGGTGGGGAGAAAACTTTTGCGAAAGCAATTTTCGGAAGCTGCTTTGCCTGACAGAAATTGGGATTTTGAGCTCACGAACGCACGAGTTTGTTCTTTTTTCCTTCAACCCGACATGCTCGTGGGACGTGAATTGGGTGAGTAATTAAATTAATTTGATACCGGTGGCCGTAAATGGACGAAGGGGCACAGCGAAACACAAGATATAACGTTGTTACGGTGTCCAGTGCAGGACCACTCGCTTGGAGGTCTCGCTTGCAGTTGTTCTTATATTTTATAGTATCGTTTTCTATTTTTATTTTCTGTTCTACCGGTCGTGCAAATACACGTGCTCGTCATGTAAGGTAGTCTATGTACTTCTTGCTTACTTCTCTAGCCGTACACGGTTTGTCGAAAACACGTACGAGTCCACATGGGAGTTGGGAAAATTTCACCGAATGTGTCAGGCAACCGAAGTAACTTTCCTTTCTGGTCGTCTTTCATAAACAGAGTGAAGAAATAAAAGTTTGTTAATTGCTCCTGTGGAGGAGAAAAGAAACAAGAACAAATTCCAGGAAGTCTTCGCCCGTTAAAGGAACACTTCTAGTTCGCTCTCTTTCCTCTATATCAGACCAAAGTCAGCTACCAACGTAACCCTATTCCCGGACGGTTCCCTTCGGCACAAAATGGTCGCTCGCGTTCAGTTGAATAAAAAATTAAAGCACCGCCAGCTCGGGAAAGGCAATTACCGAGAGCTCGCTTTTGGTGATGATGGACCGGAACGGGGCCCTGGAAGCATTTATTCCGTTTTATGGCATATAGTTTGGCGGCAAATTATCCTCCATTACTATATTGATGGTCGCATAAAACCGGATGGCAACCGGATGGCTGGCTGTTGCGGGAACTTTAATGGAAGACTGCTTCACCGCAAATGAAAACTATTCCCCGAAAGCAATGTAAAATTGCACTACTTTCACAATTATATGGCTCAGGAACCAAAAGAATTGCTTAAAGGGAGAGATTAGAAGCTGCGAGGTTTTATTCTCGGTTTTATTTACTACCTTTCGAATAAGTTTTGGAACATTATGGAATGATAACACGTTGCAAAGCCCTTGTTCTGTTCGGCATGAATTAAAGTCTCGCGATTTGCAAAATCACATCAAATCAATAAAGGTCATCGGAGACAGCAGCCAACAGCATAACGGAGCACAACACGTGTGAGCCACTAGTAGTCATTTGAGGGGGTTGACTTCGCTTCCGCTCATGACCAAATTCATTATACAAAGAACGGTTCTTTGCTTCCCGACCTGCTCCACGCCATTGGACATCGCGGTTTCCTAGAACTAATCGGATTGCCGCTGGAACTACAAAGCATCCCACGGATGGTCCGATGGTCCGTGCTCCGGTTCCTCCGACCTCATACACCGAACGCCCACAGTGAAACCCCAGCAAAGGCAATCATTTACGGTGACGATAAGTACGGTACAATGTCATCGCCGACTGTCAATTAATGGCTGACGACCGTGGGGAGTCCTCCCGGCCAGCATGTGTACGCGCTGGAATTACGCAATTTTCTTGCCAAAGACACACACTCATATAGGCCCTTTCGAAAGGCTTCGGATGTCCGGAGGTCAGACCGGCATCGGTTTCACCCTTAACTCCGGCGGTGGGAGTGTATTCGTGCATGCGCACCGTACTACTTCCACGCAGGGCCAAGTTCCGCCGAACGAATGCCCGAACAGTTCCTGCGACCGGAAGGAACATTTAGCCGCAGCCGGGAATAACCCGCAACGGGCACGTGTTCGGACGCACACGGGCGTGTTGCATCCGACCACACCGACCGGCACGGAGTTGCTGTGGCCGAAAGGGAGATTATCGGATCTAGGACGCATTGTGCAACGACCCATTTCGGCGGACATCCGTGCCGTGCCGGCCAACGGGCCGAGCGAGCTAATCGTCAGCTGCGCACCAAGTGCTTCGATGAGCTTAGTGCTGAAATGTACGGTCGCCCGAGCACACACATTACCGTGCCCTGACGTGACCACAAGAGACACCGTGGCTCGGGATACAATCGCACGAGCGAACACGAATCAAGGTTGGCGATCATTCGGTCAAGTTTTCAAGGAAATATTCAACTGCTTCGTAGTACAGTTTAGATTTGTCTTAGTGGAATGTAGAGGAGGCTGGGGTGATACGCACCACTGAGGCATAATGCACCTTTCCCGATTTCTTATGAAAAACGCGTTCTATTCGGGAAAAAAGTCATTTCCCTGCAAATATGGTCACCTTGTGAGATTGATACCTCTAAATCAACAGAAAAGCAAAAATAAAAGCAAAAAGACCAAAATTACCAGCTTCAACCGGTTATTCGTAATTTTGCTGACGTCAAGTCTGAAAAGTCAAGAGTTTTTCTTAAGGGGTGCGTAGTACCCTTTCTTCCCATACTAAGAAGTAGTACTTTTGTTTTTCGTTCCGATTTCGACACAGTGAAGCCTATTTAATCAATTTCCAAAAATAAGTTTAAGAACGCTTTGCAAAGTTGCAGATAGCAAGAAAAAATCCGTAAAAGTCAAAATCTACTCCAATCTTCTTCTTCTTATGTGGCTCAACATCCCCAAGTGGGACAAGGCCTCTTTCCGAAGAGAGTTACTGTGACCGATAGACGGTATATTATTAGATCGGTGGTCAGCCGTTCGTAATACCGGAGGGTGCCAGACTCGGGATTCGATCCACCTATGGCGTGGTGTTTTCTTGCGCTACCGCTGCGCCATGGGCACCCCCACTCCAATACCAATTACTCCAATAATCTTAGATTTAAAAACGAAGCAAATTGATTTTGAAACTTGAAACTATCATACTTGAAAGAGTTTAAGAGCAGAGAAAACGCTTAGCTTTGAGAAATATCATACATCCTAACAATGAATATCGAGTGTTAAATAGGGAACGAATAAGCAATAGGAAGAAAAATGATAAAAGTAACACTATTTGTAGATATAATATTTTACGCTTTTTTAAAAGGTCTATACACCATTTTGATAATGTGTACACAAAAACGTAAAAAAAGTTTTTTCTGAAGCGGACAATGAACAATAAATTTGTAATTTTAGTATAATTCACAAAGCAGTTGAAATCCAAGGCATTGCTATCTAAAGAAATTAGACATTTTTGAGTTTAATGTGTACCGCTACGCAAGATTAAAACTTAAGACTTGAATTTTTGCATTCGTGCAAAACGTGCATTAATTTAAAGATACAATAAATATGAGGCAGAATGACAATCGTGTGTAGATTTCATAAAGAAAACATTATGATTTTTACAAATTATCAACATTAAAAGTAGTTTCACTCATGCCGGAAAAGGTAAAACTAAATTTTAGTTGCTTCTGCTAGCAATAAGATTTCAAGCTTATCGAGTCAGCAGGATCCGTAAATGGAGCAGTTGAGTCAATAACCCCTGCCAAATAAATTCATATGTTAACTGGCGGTGCGTGCGAGTCATGCCGGGCGTCATGGGACAACCTGCCAGCCGCGCTTGCCCCAAATTAGATTTCCATTTTCCATCCCCACACTAGGCACCACCGAATGTCGGCTAATGAGCGACATTTTACTTTTCCGTTCACTTCCGGCAGGGCGGTGGGCAAAAACATGGCGCCTGCACTCCTCACTCCCCTACGGTTTGCCCCTTCCGAAGCATCCGACATTCGTTAAGAGCATTTCCTGGTACCGATCGTCTTGGGGCGTCGCCCAATTTTATCGTCCAGCTTTACTTTCGCTTCCCACGGTTGACTTCTTGGACGCGGCTTTTGCGAGCGGGCAAAAAGGGAACGTAAAAAAAAGCGACCTCATACACGACGTTGTTTGCCCGTGTGCGTGATCCGTTTGTTTGGGTGAGTGCGGCAAAATTTATCCGTATCACCATTTGTAAAACAAGCAACTCATGCTCACGGAGCCGGAAAAGTTCTTCGCGGATGGATAGGCGCTAGGAAAACATGGACGCAAAACCAGCTTCGTGTGGGCCGTAGTTTTCGTTTTCTATATTATTTCGGGAGGTGGTGATTATGTAAATTTGAGGCTTGCGGAACGATGAATGTGTCCCAAGTCTGGCAGCGAGAACAAAACAAAACTCCGCATGGAAAAACGCGGATCGAAATATCATCGCTTTAATCCAAAACCGCCCGGAATCGATGCTGCGAAGGTGGAGAAAAACACAAAGTGTTGATAGTGGATTTTCCACCGCCTTCCACCTCACCGCGAGCAGCGTCCAAATTTCTTCTTGGCCCTGCTCGAATTCGTCCCTTTTTTGATTTGCGATTTTCCAATGAGTTGAAAGGGAAAAATCGACAAACGTTTCCGGGACTCCACAATTTCCAGCCCATTGGGCCGGAGGCAAGCGATCACCACGTTCGAAGGTACAGGTATGTGTGTTTGGGTGTGTCAATTCAAGCCCGAGATCCCAGGTGGGATGGGTTATTTTATTTTTGGATCGCGTTCAAAAACGGATTTCCGACGTGAGAACGATCCAGAAACCCGAAAGGGTTGGGAGCCATTTTTTCATTCTCGCAAAAATGAAAATTGATCCGGGAAAACGCCCGCAGACAGCTGGGTGGACCACGTCAAGGCATCCAGGCATTCGGGTGCCAACAGCACAAATATGTGAGTGTTGGTGTGTATGTGTCCGTTGAAAGATGTTCCTTTCGATTGCTAATGGCGTATTCTGGCTGGGATTTGTTTTTCTTTCATTCTTACCCGCACTCACACATACACACATCATATTCTTCATGTCCGAAATATGCAGCAAACGAAAATTCGCCAAATTCGATTAAATGTGTCCATTTGCGGAGTTCGCTTGGCAAGTCCGGGAAATCTCGATCGTCCATGAGATACAGATAAAGCGTAGCTTTCATAATTCGACAAAAGTGTGGATGAGCTCTGCATGCATAAAATCCCACTGCAATGACACACTCCACGTCCACAACGGGAAGTCCTTCCTCTACAGACTATCCAGAAGGCATTCATCTGATCCGAAGTTTGAAGTGAAAAGGTGCAAGCATACTTTCCATTCTCGAACGGGAACCAAAATTATGCAATTCTCGCCGGACTTGTAGCGATAGCAAGTGCCCACAATGAACGTGTCGAAGATGAAATATTAACGAACATCATCGAGAAAAACGGGAAGGACGACTCAAGTCTGGTCGCCTACAGATACTGTCGCCAGAAATTGCTGCAGCCTGGACATTCTTCTCGATTGTTAGTTGAAAGAGAAAGGAAAAAAGACAACATGGACATCCGTTTTCCCTACAACCGCCTCCCGTTTCTAGCAACACCAAAATTGTGTTGTATGCAAATTTAGCAGTCTGCACAAATGGGTCACCCATCCACCGGATGTACGTGGCGTGCTGCTTTCCGATGCTCAGATAGCCCGAAAAATGCTTCCATGGGTTCGTTTTTTGGTGTGTTGCACATCTGGAAAAAACACCGGTTTTTGATCTCGGAGAAATTTATAAGGAACGTCCAAAAAAAGGGCAAACAGACATCCGGTTCCGGAACGTGCGTGAGTGGCGAAACAATTTTCCCGACCCCGGAGTTCACGTCGGTGGGGGTTTTTTATCGGATCGCACGAATCGGCAC
Source organism: Anopheles sinensis (assembly GCA_000441895.2). Lineage (NCBI taxonomy): Eukaryota > Metazoa > Arthropoda > Insecta > Diptera > Culicidae > Anopheles > Anopheles sinensis. The sequence goes on along the minus strand of KE525041.1, from coordinate 515,920 downwards.
GCAGCATCGGCGCCAATAATTGTGTCCTTTGGTCTGCGAAGAGTAATCGCCATGATGACAACCTTTGCCAATGGTCGTCGTCTACGAGATACGCACAACCATCGTGTCCTATGGAAGACCGACATACCGAAGGCAAACGAGGAGTGCGTAACGAAAGCGAAGATAAATATACATTCCAAGTGATGTATCCTCCCCGGTCGGTTGCTCGGAGGGTATCATTTACGGCAGAGCGGGAGGGAACAAAAAAAGGATCCTACGACCCAAAATGAGTTCCCAACCCGCGAGTTTCCCAACGCCACATCCTAACACCACACCACGAACCTTGCGCCAGAGATGATGCTAGATTCGGATGATTGTGTGATGGCGTAAATTGAAATTCAAATCAAATTTTCCCTCCATTCTATCCACCTCTCGTTCTCTTCCATGTTTGTTCGTTTCTTTTTGTACCAGTTTTCCTACCAGCCGACGCCCAGCTGAACTTTAGTGCGAGGAATAGTTATACGCAAACAGGCGATCATTGCTAACGAACGGGAAGGTAAGCATCACCGAGCGCAAGGGAAAATGTGGAAGTGTTCACATTCACCCTTTGCGCAAAGCGGGAAAGGATTACGGGGGAAGCTAGACGCTATCATTACAGCGACTGGAAACGGCTAAAAAAAGGGAGACATGGAATGATCTATTGCAATAATTTGGTTCACGGTGAATTCCAAATTTTTTTTTTCTCCAACCTCGCCGGAAAGCCCTTACAAACAGCTTTCGTACGAAAGGTTACCACACTATCGTATCATCACCAAACGTCGCCGTCTTCGGCTGATAAAATATTGTAGTGGTAATTGGATTGCCGCCGAAGCGTAACCGTAGCGCATGTGACAAATTTAAAGGACGGTGAAACAAGTGAGGAAAGGTAACGGAACGGCGTGGCAAAGGGAGGACACAAATTTAAACAGGACATTTCCTGCGATAAATTGTGGTGTGGAAATTTGCAAATTTATGAGCTCCGGGAGGCGAAGTCGACACACGGGAATAAATGGATAAACTTCACAAATGAACAAATTGTGTCTGGTCATTATTCGCGAGGGTGGATTGTTTGGTAATTGTTGAAGAAGTCATCATTTGCGGGAATTAGTTTTTGTCTTACGAAACATTTCATACTTCATACTCTGCTATTCTCTATTTATATGTTGAACAAATTAATATTTATCGTTATCTAAAATTACTTTGATACAATTTCTAAGATTAACAGAAGAAACGAGTTTTTTTTTTCATTATTCAACTGCTTATCTTGCGCATTTTATTGCGCAATCGTATGGGTGTGACGCCTTCTTTGGGAATATCCTATTTTTGGAGACATTTCCTTACTATAATAGAAAGGCATTAGAATGGATTAAACAAGACATCTTCCAAGGCTCTTTTTGTATCAAATAGAACGAGGAAAAAATCCACTTCGAATGGGAATAGCAATCGTAATTCGATTCGCTTCCAATACATATATTCCAGGTGACAGCTGTCAAACTGGCAAAACCACATTTAACTGAAGCGCGACCTAGGAAAGGTCGTTTCAGGTGTGCCTGTTACGAACGGCACCTCCGGGAAACGGGGAGCACAAGGGTTCGCCTCCCGTAACGGTGCGTTACGGATGAGAAACGGACGAGTCGAAAGCTTACTTTCGTTTCCCCTCGCGCGAGCAAAAGAGGAGGGAAAAATGATGGCACGTGAGCGGAGCGTGAGTACTAGGACACTGGGAAAAGCTTTACGGCTACATGGCAAGCATCGTTTGGCCATAAATTTGAGTTGAGAATGGTCCTGCTCGTGCCGGAGCTGTGATAGTCCGCAGAGTCATGACACACCGAAGGGACGGCAGTAAAAACAGAGCGAATCCAGCGTGTGCTTGTGTGCGTTAGTTTGCGCGTGGTGATGCTGGTGTGTTTGTGGGTGCTCGCCATGCTTCCCAAGTTTTAGTACACAACCGAGAGCGTGCAGTTGTGAGCCATCGTCCTCATCCTCGTCGTCGTCGTTGTCCTCGCCGGATGCTGAGAGTACAACTTCCCCCCGGGGGGTGGAAGAAGATGAACAACGAGATGACAGGCTGCTGGCAACGACTTCTGGGAGCCACGTTTTTATGGTATTTGTGCACTCTATTACTAGCGCCTATCCGCACTGTCGCAGATGTGATGGACCGTGCAGCAGAGCGAGAGGGCGATAGAAATCCCTCTGCGGACGGCGTTTGTGCGTATCGAGCGCTTTTCATGAATATTCTACTATTTACAACTTTGACACATCCGAAACATGTGAACCGAGGAACGATATCACAACAACGGCTCTGGATGTGCTGATAAGGAACGCTTTGCTGGTCCAAAACGATTGCGTAAAGAACGAGAACAGAGTAACGTTGGAGAACACGTTATCCTATTTAGGGCACGGCCCATCACCAGCGAAAGAGCTCATCCATATCCACCTCAGCATTATCCTACACCAACTCCTATTTGGAGAACCCATCACATCAGATACCTAGGACTAGTTTCTTGCGTTAGGCCGCGGGATATCTGTGTCAAGTAAACATCCGAGAAGAAACAAAATGTTGTCTACTTGAGCAGGGCACATCGAGGCCTCGGAGAACAGAGCGAGATAGGGCGGGCAGGGTAGAACGAGCACAACAGAGTGAATCTTTACGAACTGTCAATCGATGTAACACTAGCTGCACGGTGTAAAGGCGTTCTTGTATACACAACGATTTGACAGTTTTCCACTACTCATACTTGGTAATGTTTTGTCCTTTGGTAAATTTGTCATTAACTCTAATAGCTGGGAAACATTTTGCGACTTGCGTATACGACCACTTTCAATATACTTAAATGTCCATTTCGTTCGGTAAGAACGGGAGCTTTGCACCAGAGTCCAGAGGAGTTGGGATTACGTACACACCCTATTTAGTCCATGAAGTTGCTGCCTTCATTTGACAGCTATCTTTCGCAACTATTTTCTGTTCACTAATTTGAGAGAATACCACTAGTTCTTAAACTTCCCAGAGTACTTAGTTCTGGGATGGACAGTACTTTGTAGAAACAGAACCTCTATCTCCCAGATCAGTTTACATCGCAAAGCAAACCCCGTCACACCTGGAAATCGTAGGCTTTACGGCACAACACCAGACACACGGAAAGCACACGGACACGGATGCACACATACACACGCACACGCACGCACTGTGATCGCGGACCAGCGAGTGAACCGTTGTAGGCGTAGAGCCTCCTGAGCCTCTGGCAGCCGGATTTTCGGACCCTCCGATGGTGACGTCAGTGCTCCAACTGAGCGGACCTGGACTGATGCGGTTCACCAGAAGCCTACCAGCCGACCGACAGCAGAGGACAGAGACTAGCACAACAGCGCTCGGCAGCTGCGAGCAATGGCTCCACGAAAACGGTCGCTTACAGCATCCACACAGCATCCACCGCAAGGGTTCGCGAGCGCACAACGACTAGGACAACACACAAGACTCCGTTCCGGAGATTTTGGTGCGAGCTCGAATAGGCGGTCGTTTGCGAGAGGGAGCGACAGTGGATCTGATGGGAATAAGCGAGAAGGAGATGGACCGACTAAGAGATTGAAGGGAGCACTTAGGCTGCGGGATGCGAATCCTAGATATCGAGCCGTTTCGTTTTCCGGCCCGGTCCTGGGTCGGTTTCCCGCGGTATACGGGTAGCTGTGTGCGTGTGTCTGTGTGTGTGTGTGTGCGCTACGCCAGTCCCCGCGCAAAGGAGCTCGTACAACGTCCGGTTGCTTGCCTGGGGATTGCTTCTTGCACCTCTTCAGCAACATCCGCTGCGCCATGTGGAGTGCCTCTTTTGTTGTAGCAGAAGTGGAACGTTTCTAGCACATTGAGAACCCCTCACTCCCTCTCCTCCTAGCCACCAACTCCTGGATGGTCCTCCAGGACGTGCGGAGAGCAAAACCGCCCAAACAGACTCGAGCATGCCCCAACACACAGAGAAACCACCGAGGCTCTGGGATCGATTTCCTCCTCGGGTGCTCGAGATGAGATATCTCTGCCACCACAAAAGCCAAGCAAACACACACACATACATACACAGGATATGGAATGTGAGTTTGGCTGAAGGCAAACCGTAGGTCAACATACAGAAAACCCGGTGTGCAAAAGGGAGGGATAGAGGCGATCGTCCGAGGCAACGAGCACGTTGACACGACGATTACGGTTCGTTGCCTCTCGGTGTCGGATGTCTTCGATCTGTTTACAGTTGCAAAAATAAATTCTGGACCACCACCCTTCATGTAGACGTTACAGTTTGGGATCTGTAAGGAGGATGAAGTCCGTAAGATTTACGGAACGCTTATGGCAGAGTTAGAGCGGTCTGAAAGCATTCACGTTGATCTGGTATTAAGAAGAATACTGCTGTTTGCCCTACTCTTTTAAACTAAACAAATACCATAAGACATACTATACCAAAAAAACTCTTCAACAGCATTTTTAAAAAGGATTCCGCATTGGAATAATTCGTCCAATGTATCAATCCATCCCGTGAAGGTGAGAAACCTGCATGACAAACATCGGTCGGGAAACCAATGACGTTTCGTTTTCATTGCCGTTCATCAAAGCTCACCGAAGAGCACTGTTGGAAATAAGGTCAAACGCACACACGTGCTCGGTGAAGGAGCGTGGAAAAAGCACCATCAATTTTCCCCGACAAAAGCCTCTCCTTCTCACCGCTGAGCTGCGTTAGGGGTGAGGAAAACTGGTGAGAGAGCTTGCTCGCTATTTCCCCTCCATCCCCTCCGGGACCCGAGAGCCGAGGACACGCGGAAATGTGCCTGTTCGGCTTTCGGCATCGGGAATCGCAACGCTGTTCGCTTGTTCGTTCTACTTCTAACCAGCCGGAAAGTGTACGGATTCTGGGTTGCCTTGCGACCCCTGCAGCTTCCATCCGGTGCGGTGAACATTGGTCTAACTGATCCACTCGTTGAAGGTCATTCGGTGTTCTAATTATGCAAGCTTTACACAACGTTTAATGCAAACGTTTGAAAATAATCTTGTTGATACATTTCGACAATTCTAACTGAATGTGCTAAGTTTTTGTCCCATTGAGTTTATTCAAATGAGGTTTAATGAGAAGATCCAAGGCTATTGGTAACAATCCTCTAATTTCTTGAGGACATTCTAGGGCTTTTAAGAAAAACCCCTTTCCAGTTTTCGAGATCGGTCTTACCGATAAAAAGAGATCGACCCTAAGCCCACCTTTCTTCGTTTCGCAGTCCAGTTAATCCTTTCCGCAATCAATCAAACTGCGTGTCGGGAGAATTTTGGATGGAAGGGCTAGAACCCAACCCCCAACCGTGGGAGCTCCCGGTTCCAGAATTCGGCGAAAAGCGAACCAAATTCGACATTCCGCGACGGTCGAGCCAACAAGAAGAAAGAAAACAATCCCCGAGACCATAAACAAGGATCAAGTCGAACCGAGCTTAGCGTCAAGCTGGAAACGGGGGATGGCGATTGGGATAACTCTCTGCCTTTCTTTCTCTCTCTCTTTCTCTAAAATCCGGAAGCAGTCAACCAAACCCGGGAATGCAAAGCGCGAAACACCGAGTGCCCTTTTTGTGGAGTGCTTTGGAAATGGTCCGTGGCGATGTTCGGGATGGTTCTGCGCAGGTCCGCTTTCAGCAAATCCCACCAGGTAACGCTGAACGCAGAAGGGCACGAGTCGAAGTCGAGTGACCTAGAGCACGGTCACGGTGAAACGAGTTGCGTTAGCGCGAGGGCTTCCCGGTGCGCCATTGGAACAACGGCGGAAAGTGAAATGGAGCGCCCCGAGAGTGTTGGGCTTCCGAGATGGGAAAAATGTTGGGTAAGGCCTAGCGAACTTTGGGGCGAGCATATGAGATGTGAGAGCACAGTGAGTTTAGCGGGGTTACGCGTGAGTTTCGAGCGGAGCTTTTTCTCATCACACGAATAAAAAGTGGGAGACAAATTCCAAAACCCCTCGAAAGTGGGGAAAACACTGGCCAACACTCGATGCTCTACCTTTGGGAAGCAAACATGTGATGTGAAAGGTCACTACGATGCAAAAGGATCACAACGACCACTGGTTTTAAGTAAGAAAACATCGATACCCTTTCGGCGAGGCGTTCGGTGCCGGTGGATGAACTTGAGAATGAATTTTTAAAACACTTCAGCCATCTCCCCAATGAATGATACATGAGCTGGCGTAGGGAGGACGATAAGAAGTACACCGACCGGGCGTTAGAATGTGCTTTGTCAGGAAAGACAGCACGACGGAGAGAGATTGCACACGAGCGGTGAACGAACGACGACTGACATTGAATTTTTTCGTTTGTAATGAGTGCACTTGCAAATCTCATGCACTCTGGTTGAAGACTTAATGCATGTTTTACAGTATCATTGCATCTTTAGACAAAGGATATTGACGAGTCAAAGTTCTGAAACAGTATTTAAGATATGACTCTAAATTATGATCCAAATAGAGGAATCAAATTCGGAAAGGGCTGAAAATTGATAAATTTAAAAAATTTGATATTAAAAGATATAATTTGAATATAAACTTTATAATTGGAGTAAAATATATTAAGAATAACCCACACGAAAGTTATGAAGATCTCCCGTAAATTACAACAGGGTATTCAGTTGTCCTATTCAAAGAAAAATTCCTTAAGGAGACATCAACATATAATGGAATAGAAGAACGAAACGAGTGGAAAGCAACCTCTAACCTCAAACGGGCTTGCTCCTCGTAGGAGGGACTTACCCTCTTCAGAGCACTCAATCCGTACCCTTTTGCTGATGACCTTCAGTTGATCACTTTCATCTATTTAACCCTACAGAAGAACATGGCTGCTGGCCGCTTTTTCCGCCTTCCTCGCTTCGATGGAGGCGCCTGGTCGTTGGTGCTCGAAATGGAGACGCATGGTACTTCTGGCCAAAGGAACGGATTCAGCAATCGGCATGACTTTCCTCCCCCCCCTCCTTCACGGCTAACAAAGTACCGTGTGGTAGGTTTCGTGAGCAACCAACTAACTGCGGGCGGTTTGCGTGAGATGGTGTCGTTTCGTGGTCGCAAGAAGTGGGAAAAGCAAATCCGGTAGGATTTTTATACGCCCTCCGACTGCGTGGTGGGGGGAGCGGACGGCAGGAGAAGTGGCATACAAAAAAGGGACTTCATTGCCGGACTCCAGCCATGTATTATCCCCGGGGTGTATAATTGAGCGAGTGGGATGCGAAGTAATGGAGAGAAAGCTATAATGAAGCACCGAGAGCAGCAGCTCACCGGACAACAGCAGGCCACCGGTTCCGTCGGCATGCTGCTACTAACGATCTCAAATGAGGCCAAGCGAATGAAACCATCATTGTTTGGCCGAGGAGCGGCGCTCCATCCATAAACGAAGGGCTGGATGAAAGGATAATGTTACCAACGGTTCGCAAAGAAATGACCTACTAACAGCGCTGCTTCGCATTCTGATTGCATCCGAACGAAGAACCGCGCGAAACGAAGCGTTTCGTTAAGGAAAACTCAACCAGTATATCGTTAAGCTGAGTAATTAATTTTCAGAAGGTCTCAGTTTTATTTGGAGACGTTACATGGACCATCAAAATACTAATGAATTATTTGAAGCAATTGTAAGGGTAGAATTAATGGGATTCCAAAACAAGCCTCATTTCTGTTTAACTCATTTGAACATTAAAGAACAGCGAGCTATATAAGCTCTTCCAAACAATGGCATCATTTTTAAATTACTTTATGAACCTTTTTATACCCTTTCAGCTTTTGTTCCACAAATAACACAGCTGAATGCGTTTCAAATCGATTTGCAGATTCGTTTAAATTGAAAACAATGTGGACACAGGCAAAAATATAAATTTATTTTTTTAATGAATATAAAACAACCAAAATAAGTGTAGTCTGTAAGAATTCTTCAAAAGATAAAATAGTAATGTTCGCATAAAATTTATACCCTGCATCACAAGTGTACCATGGAAGGTAGGAATTCACAATCAATTATTATTTACAAACATGATTTGCTTCATTGTTGAATTTGTTGACAAAGGTATGAACTTCAACAGTGGGACTTAATCTCTCTGTCAGAATTTTGTAAACCTGTTCAGCAGCTGGAAAATGGTTTAGCGCCGGTTCGTGCTAGGATTAGTGGCGTAAATATTTTTCCATTGTGGGGAAACTTGGCTTAGGCCATAAAAAGCTGGTAACCATGTGAGTCAATAAAAAAATTAATCTTTTTGCAACGAAAAGTCAGATACGCCCCCATGTAATGCTTGGTGAGAGGGCTTCGGGATGTGAGGGGATTAATGCAACGTGCGGAAAAGTGGCACTAAAAATCTCCCCTGTACTCCACTGTGACAAGTGGCGGTTGCCAACCGGATATTAAGCTCGGAACTGGGCAGGGGGAACGAGGCATAAAACTATTTGGCCCAATGGAAAGGAATTATGATTCGTGCTACATACTGCAACCATATGGAAATACGACGGCAACCGGCTTCCAATTTCAGTAGCGCAATGAATTCCTTCCTGGCAAAGCCACTAACCACCGTGTTACACGAATGGCTGTGCAATTATGCAGATAATGAAAATACTTTCCGACTGCCCGAGCCACTTTTGCTTTTATGGAACGTTTCAGCACCGAAAGGAAGCACCGCAATGGGCAAAGCTCTCCGGATCTAATGCTGCTCAGCTGCTTACACTGTCGTTGTTTATGCTCAAATTTAGACATTTGTAAAACCAACGGAATTTAATTCCGGCCAAGCGACTTAAGCGGTGGTTGTAAACTATATAGCTTTTTTTATAGAATGCCAAACAATTCATTTAGATTGGCTTATGAGGGAAGCCACACAAATGGCAAATTCATATAGAGTAAAAAACTTAAATTTAAACTAGGGTGTTAACAAATGGCTTAAGGATTTCTAGAATTCAACAAAATAAAATTACATCACTAATCAACAAGAAAAAAATAAAAATATAACTTTGCAGACCATACTTACCCTACAATAATGCAGAAAAGAAATATGTTCATCCCATGATCTTACCTGAAAATAAATTAAAAGAAGCAATCGTTAGCTATACTATTATGTCATTTTATATCAAGTTTTATATTGATATTATTGTAAAATAAATTGATTTTGTGTGACGTGTAATCATAATTTTAGTCGCTCGGACGACACAAGTTCTTTATTTGTTTGTTTTTCAATAACACCAAACTTCTCCGCAAAGCAGACGAACAAGTGACTTGTTAACTTCTGTTTTTGACAGTTCGATTACGATAGTGTCGGCAAATGGAACCGCAACGAGAAAACCACACGATCGTCCCGAACTTACTTCCTTCCCTCTGACGAATCAATCCTCTCAGAGGGCCCGCCCATATGAGGCATAAGCATAACCCTGACAGCATAGCAAAATTCAATCAATCTCGCACGTACGTAGAGTGGCAAACGTGAGTGGAAAAAGAAGTTCAAAACACTCCGAATCAATATTCTAGACCCGTGCGTTCGTGGTTGCAAAGTCAGGGACTTGTTATTTTTTTCTCGTTCGCAGCGCAAAGCACTTTCCGGCCGATCGAACCCGAACCCTAGACCGGAGGCAAAAAGGCACAGAAAAAGGGATAACTAAATTACCTGTAAAAGGCCGCACCGGTTAAACGGACCGGCTAATGAATAGGTGATGGCGCGGGGAGGCGCGCGTTCATCAGTAACAAAATGGAAAATAAACGCACACCATCAGGCGGACAATTAAAATTTAAATTGAATTTTTCTGCCAACCGGATGCGGACGCAATCGGGTCTGTTGTTTAGCCCATGGTCAAGCGCACAAAAATGGTAGAAAACAATCTCAAGCTTGTAGAGTGAGTGTTGTAATACTTTGATGAATGCAGAATAATTAGAAAATAAGTTAAATTATCATTTCAAAATAAAACTCATTCAAATTTAGTTTAAGAAATTTTGTACTTCACAACTCAAGAACAAAAACAAGCGCAAAGTATGAAAAAGAAAGAAAGAAAGTAAAAGAAAATATGTAAACTATTCATGAAGTGCATACAATGATTTCGATTCAACAAGGCATAAGCTGTGGATGAAAAAATGTAATCAATGTCAACAACCAATGGATAACCCTTTCCATATGAAATAACCTTTACCTTACTGGAGGCATAGTGTAGTTGAACATGTTTGCAACACTACACATATGTTCGATTCTCCTGAACAAATTTAAACTCGTTTCTCTCAATTGGCACCCGTTTGCGTATTTCAATCAGATGCAGGCTCTGCAACAGCTCTGCTGATATAGACAGCTAATTAAGAATGCATTATTGGTTTTCCGAATGCATAACTCATTGAACAGGAGCTTCACTGGAAGGCTAGAGGCTGCAATAAGTCATTTTGTTTTAAATATCAAATAAGTTAATTGAGGATGTCACTCGGAAATGCAAATTGAAAGTTGGAAAACGTCTAGAATCGTTTTCGTTTTCAGTATAGGAACTCTGTATTACATGCTAGTTCAAAATATTATTTATTCCAGACTACATCAAACCTTGGTTTTATCATCAAAAGTGGCTAAAGTCATTTTATTGCACCATAAAAAGCCGCTGTAACGTTGTTTGTACGGTAGCTCATTTATTAGTTCAACATCAAACAAACAGCCAGATTAATGCTAGAGTGCTTCTTCCATGAGCGAGTCTTTGGCAGATATTATATAGACCTAATGGTTGCCAGTGACCTGAGCTTCCAGATGGGATGACTAACACAGTGTGCTCATAGTGAAATCTCACCAAAATCGGGGTGTACCAGGACTAGCATCGTAGCGCTGTTTTAGTACTTAACCGTTTTTATTAGACCATGAACTATGGAAAGTGCTTGTACCCTGCTAAGAATATAAGAATATGACAAGTTGATGCGGGTGAAGCTGGAAGAAAAATGTACAGCATCTCTGGCTACTCAGGCACAAATGGAAACGGATAGGCGGACAAATCTGGAGCGCAACATGAAAAAGGCGAGCATTTGATGTTTGCACAAGGCTGCAGGGAAGGATTTGGATTTGATGGCCCGTTTGCGATGCATGACTGAAGGCAGACGGAGCTAGACACGGGCACATCATACATCTCTGCCTCGCTACATCGCACCGCCAGGATGCACTTGATTCGCTATAAATAACGGAACGCGCGGCGGATGGACGGCCTGGAACATGTTTACCATATTCACCGCCGCCATGCTTCGGCGCTTCAGCTCCAGACACTCCAAACTCATGCAGCCGGTGCACCCAGAAACACCCTACTCCTCGTCCGCATCGTGACCGGAAGTGCAAGTCAAAGCCCCCTCGATGCAGGCTGCTGTGAAAGCTGCTCGCTCGGGTACGCCTTGTACATGTCGTGGCGTGGCTGAGTGTTATTTGAATATGCATAATGGATGTATGACGGCATGTTTACAGGAAATTTAACAGAAGATATTTCAGTTCATACCAGCCTCGCCGAGAGTGTTTGTGTGTGTGGGTGTGTAGGTTCGTGGCTCACGAAAAGCGCACATAAAAGCCAACATTATCCGGGCTCAAACATTTTTCCCCGCCGGTGAACTCGGATGAGAGCGGTTGGCTTCATTGGAGTATTATTGGAACGGTGCAGTTTGTCCTGATTAGCGTGTGAAAGCCAAAGCATCGCATCAGGTTCCCACGGTGCAAAGGTCGCTCGGTCGGATGCGACTTGTTGGACGTTGTTTAAGGTTAGAACGCATATAAAACACGTTCCCACACAGGAAACTTAATTCTCTGAAACGCAGTAAGTCATGTCAATATTTGTGCACTATCCTGTATCCTTTCAGAAATGAAAGGTAAATTTATATTCTTTCAGCACAACGTTTTGTACGTTGTCTAAAATTGAAAATAAACTTTACGCCAATACCCTCCGATAAAATGCATTTTCTTCGAAACATGCTGGAAGCGCGGCACTGCATACGTAACGAGGCGAGTAATCTGATTTAAATTCATCTTCAAGCAGGATAGATCTCCCCAGAGCCATCGTCCCCGAGCTCGAGGAAAAAGGGAAAAGGAAAACACTTTGACACATCCGTACAGTTCCATGGCACCAGGACCATGAGCGTGTAATCCTGCCACTCGGAATGAAATGTATCCTTCGCATCCATGTCAAATGTCCCGAAGTTAGTTCATCCGATAAGTTTGCCGAGACGAGATTGATATAAAGTGCACGGATCAACGATTAAACGACTGGTGCGCACGAAAAGGCGACAACGAGGAACGGCGACGCGTGGCGATAAGATTGCAAATGGAGTAAAGTAAACCTTGGCGCCCGTGGTTGGTGGAAAATCGGTGCCAGTGGATGGTTGTTCGATCGATACAGTGAAGGCAGTAGGTGTAAGCTGAGATTCACATATGAAGCCATGTAGGATATTTATTCTATAAAAACAATTTTATAAAAATAATAACAAAAATAGGATATAATTAATAGAAGTTAATCAGATATCCAAAATAAAATGAAAGTCTTCAATAAAACATATAGATAAAAAAGATTATATGTCGATGTTCGAAGGAGTTGGATAATGTCTCAGGGAAGATTAAAAATGTAAATTTGGATTCTAGATGTTGACTGAAGTGGATAATCTGATCGATGGATGGATTCGGAATTTTTTGATTTCTTGATTTCTGGATCGATTTATTTTAAACATGGCTCCACTTGATGGGAATTTGTGTTTGATGAACGAGTTCGATGCCACGTTTCTAGATTAAATTATGTAAACATTTAAACTATTTAAATATTTAAAATATTTAAATATGCAAAGTAACTAAACAGGTGACAGAAACAAAAACAGAGTACGAAGATTTGCAGATGAATTTTAAAATACAAAGTGAACTTTTAAATGAAAGTAAATGGTTTAAGAGAAATGTAAAAATACAAAGTAAATTTTTAAATAAATGTAAAAAGAGATGGCTGAGGGAAAATTAAGAAATAGAGGGGATAAGATGAAATTCAATACACATACAAAATAAAGATAGAAATAAAGAGGAAAAATTACAGCACAAACGAATTTTCAGAATACAAAATAAACTCAGGAGGAAAAAAACGTAATTGCTAGATTTTAATGTTGCTATTTTTTTTAGATAATTTTTACATGGTAAAATTCCATGTTTAAAATACCAGCTTATAAAGTTGAGTTTTCGACGGTTTCTTATCGAATTTATGTACTTTGTACAAAAGTAAATTCTTTAATATTTTAAACGAGTTAAATAATGTTCTATAAGCACCCCTCACTGTAAATCGGGTTTGAAAAGCAGTGGCTCTTGTTGAAGTAGAGTGGTACTACCGTACGTTAACGGGAATTGATTGGCTCGATGTCACTCGGGAAGTTAGTGCGTGGTGGTCTGTTAATGCCACATACACACACATACACCTCCCCAACCCCGTCGTACACCTACCTTCCGTATCGTAGACGTCCATCTCGATGGACTGTGAATGGCAGTGTTGGTACTGTTGGCGCTGCATGCTGTTGCTGCTGCTGCTCCTGCTGAACAGCTTGCACTTTTCCTTGGCCTTGGCGAGCAGCGGCGAGGTGACGGTTGCCGGAGTGCCCCCGCTCGATCCACCGGTTCCCGCCCCCGGATCGCTACCCTCGACGGAAGCCGTCGTGAACCGGGGCGTCGCGCGTCGCCCGATGAAACTATCCCGCGCGGACCGTAGCAGCCCGGAGCGCTTCGAGGGTTCACCGCCAGATGGCGCCTGCGACTCCGACGATGGCGATGAGGACGCAAGCGATAATGATGACGCGTTGGAATGGGTGGGGGATGCGGGATGATGATGGTGACGATGGTGGTGGTGATGGTGGTCCCGGCGGCAGTGGCGTGCCGCCGACGCGGCGGTCCGCTCCCGTTCGCGCTCCTCCTCCTCCTGCCGGCGGGCCAGTTGAAAGAGTAACAAAAGCAAAAGGAGAAACACTAGCACCAGCGGTGGAAGCGGAAGCAACAATACTACTACCTTTACCGCACTGACACACCGCCGATATGTTGTTATACAAGGAGATTAGGCTCTGCTGGGGCGAAGGGAGGCCAAGGGATGGGCAGGGAGTGGATCTGCAGGGTAACGAGGGGTAATGGCGATGAAGTCTCCGGGAGACAAAGTCGGCAGTGCTGCTACGTTTGAGGACGCCTAGACTTCAGGTGGTCCTCAAGAAACTCTGGAAGCAATCGGCAGAGGACGACTATAAGCCGATTGTTGTGGCTGACAACGATGCGGGTACTCCACACACGGGAGGTGATTGAACACTAGTACCACCGGAACCACTACTATTTGTGCATCTGAATTCTGGAATCCTGTAACTCTTCGAAGGGTGAGGTATTCACCACTCAGAACAGGGACTATCCTGCCACAATCGTCACGATCGTAACGTATGGTGTTGCACTTGGTATGCACCAGCTCTCCACAGCACATGCATTCAACTCGAACACACTCACTTCACGGAACTAGACACACAAACATACACACACAATCGCTCTCGAGGACCACAATATTTCACTTCACCAGGGATTACGGGGGATTTTCAACCCGTGAGCTCCTTTTCCGTATTGTGCCGTACCTTTGGTGAACTTCGGTTTTATTCGCTCCGAATGCAATTGAGTAACGCCGCACACAACGCCGATAGTGTTGTCAACTTTCAGACGCTACACTTTTTCTCCACCCGGCAGGACAAAGCCAATCCTGTCGTTAACTTTTTCACTCCACTATTTTTGGTTACGCCTGAAACATGACTGGAACTTTAGGAGAGATTTCGTATGTTTTATTTTTTGTTGTTGTACAATTTTGCTTTCAAGCACTAAACCCAGTGTTCGTTAGCTCCTTCCTACACGGTTTTCAAACATTTTACAGAACTTTCCAATTCGGATTCGGGTTAAGTTTAACATTGTTCGTCCTATTGAGCCACATCCCGCGATGAAGAATGCATTTGTACAGGTTTTTTTCCGAATCAAAGTTTTGTTCGAGGTTTTGCCAGGCGTCGTGGAACAACTGTCATCGCCATTTGTGTCTCCAATGGAGAACTTCATCGATCTTTTTACATCATGGTTTTTTTTTAGCGGGGATTCTTTTTGGTGCATTTTTGCAAAACATGCCCGAGATGCAACTACTTTCACTACAAAGGAGGAACTTCAACGTTGAATTTCAGCTTATCTTTTCTTTAACAGAATTTAACTTTTTTATATTTTCTTTGCCCACTCTTTCCGGAAAGGAAAGGCACAAATCGCTTTACCAGGTCCTTTCGAAACGATATGAACTTTTACATGCACCTTGATAGGGAGAGTGTGCGTATTTCAACTCGTTATAAAGCATGTCTGCATGGGTGATCAGATTGGATGCACTCAGAAGTAGAAAGAAGTACTTTTTGCATTTTTGTGGTGCTGCTGATATGCAGATGTGAGATGGCTACTATGCAGAAAGTTTGATGGTTGAAAGAGATACTCAAGTACCCTCGTTTCAAATATGGATATAGGTTTTTAGCAACACAACTTATTAAAGCATAAAACGTGTTGTACAAAATTTTTCATTGTGGAGTTAAGTTAAACTATCAGAGGAATTCTTTAAAGTAAAAATGTGGTTCTGTTCCTGAAATGCAAAGCTGCTAGTTCATTTGTTACTATTCTTTTAATATTTCAATACTTTAAACGCTTTTTACGATACGGCTTGAACAACTATAAATTGCTTGAACAATTTCAAAGTTTTTGCTAGATTTGTAATTTAATGTTGTCTGGATTCGTCACGTAAACTTCTAATTCCTTTTACTAAAAGTGGAAAAACAACTTGGTGTCATAATCCCATCGGCATTTTAACGACAACATAATTTTCGGTGAAGCTTCTAACAAGAACATTTTAAGAATATGTAAAAATCGTAAATTGATAGAGTATAACTGTCGTAATAATTTCCTTTTATAGATTTATAGTAGCAGTTGTTTTTCCCATTTAAGTTGTTTTTCCCGTAAGTAGTTTTTCACAGTAAGTAAGAATTAAAGTCCCGGTTATATTTTGGCAATATCATTTCGTCAAATATTTTTCAGAGGAGCTTAATATTTCAATTTGTTTTACACAACTGACCGAACACTTTCCATTCAAATCACTACGTCATCCATCCAGTTATTGAACGGTGTCTCAATAAATCCACTTTCTAATGAATAAATTTGTCATCGAACAAACCAATCCCCCTTCTGCAACCACAGTAGTTCGTCTCCTTGCATATTGATTTTCCAAGAGTTGATCAACAACCACACAAACAACTGGACACACAGACACACAACGCATCACATTCCACCATGCTGGCTTGTTTTTCTCAACCGGTTCTGCGAAAAGCACAAGTTTTCCCTGGCTGGAGTTTCCCATCGGTCCCGGGTGCTGCGACCGAACCGAAAACTAACCGAAACACACCACAACCGAGCCGAGAGGTTCCGGGCGGACCGTATCAAATTGCACATTTTTATTCCATCATCTATCACTATCACGAGCCGAACGGAGAAGGTACGCACGACCCTGCGGTGTACGGGCTGTGTACCGTTCCCCGGACACACATAATGTATGCAAAGGCATACCTGTACATACACACACACATTTACCGTGCTTCACTGCTGCCTCCGGCCGGGTCAATGCCAAGAGCGGCGGACAAGAAAATGAACTGTTTTGCTCGCGGCCAGGCAGGAAAAACAACGTTTCACGGGCACCCGGTGCCGGCGGATCACCTATTTGTCCTCCGCATCGCACCATATTTTGCCTGTCTCCTGTATCGATTCAACAAAAGACGGTCGACCGACTGCCGGGGCCGGCGAAGGTCTTCGGGCGGGCCGGCCTGACTGGCTAAAAAGGCCGCCATCGCTTGCTCGCTCAATTATGTATTCCTTGCAGGCGCAGGCAAGCTGTTGTTGCTAATATTGCCACATAAAAATAGTCCTCCTAGCAAAAGCTGCTGCGTGGGAGCTCCGGGGGAGCGCGCGGGAGGAGGCTTTTTACAAGTTTGTCCAACAAATAAATTCCAAACTAAAACATCAACTCTTCCGTCGTCGACGCCGGAAACGGGGCTTGCGCCAAGCTCCGACACTTCCCTGTTGCGATGTTGTGGAGGAGTTTGTTGGAGGGCAAAGTTACCTGAAGACGGGGTAAAAACATCACGGAACTCTTTCAAGCCCGGTGTGGTTCAGACGATAAGTATCTTGAGCCACGTTCTCGAGTGCGCAATGACCGATTAACGATGTGATTGCTCGAGCGGGAGGTGTACAGGAGCAGGTCAAACTCGAGCTCCTCCGACTCGTTAACGGCTGGGATTTGCTAAGCAAAATACCAAACCCACTCCTAGTCGTGGTCGTACGGATCTAGCTAAGACTCTTGGAAGACTGGCTAAATTATTCAGCACGCTACTCACGACATCAAGCGAAGCCGTGAATCCAACGTAGCACTTTTTTGGCTTCAGCATGAAGGAAGTCATAGAGAGCTTGGGATACTGACCAGCACGGATTTTATGAGACAATCAAGGACTCTGTGGAGCAAGAATAGAAAAAAGAGGTTACGGCGTACTAATCATCTCATTTCCGGACCTGATTTTATCCGTTCGGTTAGATATCGACAACGTCTACCGACGAGTGTTTCAATATAGACCAACTCTCGACAATGGATTGCTAATATCTTCGATGTGCCCACAAGTATGGCGACATGCAATGGTGTCCCGATATCAGGCCATTGCTTCAAGAAATCGACGTCAAGCAATTCATACCAATTAGAACTCCTTGATAAGATCCTTGCGACTTTCATGAATACGACATGCATTGAACCAGGTTCGTGCCATTCGCCACGATGGGAATGGAACTGTGTCCGGTACCGGCACCATGCAGCAAGCATGACCGTGTACTACATGCAGTTTCGCAGGCAGCAACCGTCGTCACTCCCCCGGCGATGGCCATCATTTGATTTCCGCTGCTGAATATTAATGTGCCTGCGAATGGTCCCGGGCTTCGGAGCGATGAAATCGTCCGATAATGAAGCGGATTGCCGGAAAAGTCCAAGATAGGGTAATGGTTGCTGCATGCAGCGCGCCGGCGTTCGTGCACGCAAACCCGGCACGGCCTGTGTTAATGAGTTGCCGTGTACTTCCATCCATCCACAAGCGTCTCCTGCTTGGTTCAACCTCGGCCTGTCAACAGGTTCATCGAAAAAGTGGTCAGACAGGCAAGGACAAGGATCTGGACGGGACGAGACCTGGAGCTCCAAGAGAGTTCACCAGTCCGGACGACGATGGCACGCAACTCGCCGTCGTCTTCGGTGTTTGACTTTGGAATGATAATATTTTTCACACCAATCGCGGAACCTCACGACCAACTCCAGGAAACTCCTGGTCCCGGGCCGGCTTGACTGACGTGGATCTTAATGACCGACGCACGCAAAACCAGTTCACGGGCGTGGAAAAATGGCTCAAGGGTGTTTCGCGGAAACCTTCGACCATCAAGTTCTCCGAAATGTTGCTTCCGCTCGCTCCACTTTAAGAGCTCCTCCAGAGAGTAGAAGTCCGGCGTTGGCGTACGTTTGATATCTACCAAACAGAGCTTTAAGGCAAGTTTTATGCCCCACAGAAAAATGCAACATTTGGCACTCGGCCCAAAAGGGAAGGAGTATGCGCGTGGTATTGTTTGTTAAAAGGCTTGGTCTTACACGCGGCTGTTCTACATCGTTTCGAGGTGGCGATGGAATTTATGACGCAACCAACATGTACGAAGTTGTTTTGGCGTGAGCAAATTGCTTCGTTAATTCGTTGTTAACAACAGTTTATTAACTTGTTGATGTCACTTGTTGTTTTATTTCGTACATTGATTTACGCTTCCATTCGTTTGTCAACAAATCATCCAGGATAATAACTCAGACTTAGAACTTTTAAAGAAGCCTTAGAGCAATTCAAAACTCCAAGTCCTCCAAAGAAGCCATAGCAAAAAGCTTTCACTTTAGAAACTTATAAGTGGGAAGTCGTGAACGGGAGTCCTTCTGGCCTTGAAGTAATCACTCACCAAGCCGCTGATTATTAACCTTGCTTGAAACAAATATAAATGAGTTCTTCTACATTCCTCGGGCGAAGCTGATTGCATGCGAATGCCTGATTAGAAGACGATGTTCCGGTAAAAGCCCTCGGCTCTAATCAATATCGAGGACGCCGGGTTTTGCTTCAGTTCCGTTTCGCTTCGTCCTCCACACGCCTACACACCGTGAAGGTGCGTTTGTTGGTGTTGGACGCTTGTGAAAATAGTTCGAAAGAAGCAGAAAGAAAAGTCCCACCTTTTGCTCCCTCCCTAAAGGCCTGAGGAGCTATAGTAACGCGACGCTAGAAAGTAACGGCGATCCCGCCAACTTGGTTAGAACTGTGGCCAACTTTCCTTCCCCCTTCCCTCATCCTTCCTCCGCCACCGAGCCAACTAAGCCCAAGGTCCAAGTGTTGAATAATTAAATAAGTCAATTAGTATTGAAAATTGATACTACGGTACACACGGCCGGCGGGGTGGGGTGTGGTTCCAGTGGTGGTGCCATGGACGCGCGCTGCTTTTCCTGTCACTTCGGGTTACGCCAGTGGCATCGGTTCACGAACGGTTCCTGTGCTTGTTTTTTCTTCCTCTGCTTCTAACGCTCAAAGGCCGCGAGCTGAAGCTTTCCAATCCATGCGCTCGGGTATTCGAACGTTAGTGGATCACTGGAGGGGGCAGTCGGGAAGTGTTAGAGAATTCTGGGAAATGCCACCGTTTCCCTTCCACCTCTTTTGACCTCGCCCGTGGCCAAACCATAGACTGCAAAAGCACAATGTTGTAGTGGGTAAAGCTGGCAAAACCCATTGAATAATATTTGTTCCCACGAGCAAAAGGAGGGTAGGCGTGCGGAAGGTGGTGGTAGTAAGGGTTAATTTGAGGGACTGGCTCATTTTTTCCGCTACTGCCATTGCCATGAGATTGGCGTTTGGCTTGAAAAACGCTCTTTACCTTTCCCTTTTTAACTTTTAACACCTGCAAGTATTCGATTGGTTTACTAACATTGACACAGTGAAATTTAATCCCGTTGGAGAAATACTACTTATGTCTTGCAAAGTAGCGCCATTAGGCATATTTTCTCCTCTGATGAAAAAGAATTTTCATTGAAAAGAAGTTTGTTTTTTTCTTCTTCGAATAAGTAAAAAGAAACTTACAAAAATGTCCACAATAAACTAAAAAATCCATGGAATATAGCAATAAGGGAAAAGTGTTTCGAATCATGTAAGAGTATGCAAAAAGGAATCTGGGTCACATTTTTCTCTCAAATTGTGTTCCGAGCAAACACTCGTTGGTATTTTACCATACGAACCTTTTTTTCGTTTTCAACGAATTACACTAAAACCAAGAATTTAAAGTTCTTCCACTAGCGATTACATGGTGTGTAACCATCATTTGTTTTGCATCTCCTCCTGGGTCTCCTAAAAATAGCTGCAACATTGTCCTTCCGTTATTTTTCTACCATTTGTCTCACACCAGCGAAAAGGCAGATGGGAAAGAGAAATTTAAAAAATAGCAAATGCCTTCCAAAGCGTGGAAGGAAGTTTTCTTCGGACCAACCGGAAACGGAATCTGACAGTAACACGTACCGAGCATAAGTCGATGTTCGTAGTTCGTTCTCGCTCGTAGAATCGCATTTGCCAAATGTTTTGCATAAATTGCGCCGGTTTCGCTCGTGCCCGGTTCTAGATGTTCTGCAGCCACCCGGAATGGCGGAAGTGATATTTTTCGTGATCGTAACATTCTGACGTTCAACGGCCACGTGCCACGAGCCAAACGGTAAACGGACAGGAAAAGGATAGTTTTGCAAATTTAAAGAGCAGAAAAAACCGTGTCTGTGTGGAGAAGACAATGTGGAACGAATTTGTTGAATCATTGAGTACCTTTTATGTGCGGTTAGGGAAGCTGATTATTATTCTCTACGATTTTAATGTTATGGATCGAAGCTTTTAAGTAATTTGAATAGGAAAATTTATGTCTGGATAGTTTAATGTTGCTTTTTGAATATTTACTTGAATTGATATCTTTTACTACAACTTATCGTTCTTCTTGCGTAACACTTATTCCAACTTCTACATATGAATATGAAGTGTTTATCTTACAGTTAGAAGGAGATGCAGACCAGTTACCATCTGCTTGTTTCCGCAGACAAACTTTCAACAAACCCTCTGGGAAAAGTGGTAAATCAAAAGAAAATAACATTTCCATTTTCTATCAAGGTCCGTAACACGAGTACTTTACCAAGTGTTCCATTTTCCCGCCCAAGAAATATTCCCGCACTGAAGTGCACATTTTCGGGAAGATGTGTTTTCTTCGAGCACAAAATCATCGCACTCGAGCCCGCAAGGCTGGAATAACAATGCAAACCACCACAACCACCACCACCAACCAACCGGTGCACTTGCAACAGAGCTCCGAGTGCAAGCTAGTTCGCAGATTGTCCGCCGTTGTTCGGGCGAATTGAAACCGTTATCCTAACGAGATGGAAAAACGAGAACATTTTCCTGCTTAAACAAGCACAACAAAGTTGCAGACCGAAAGCGCTTTTATTTGCGAAGGAAAAAGAAGTTCGTTTCGCTGGAATCGCTCCGGTTTAATGGATGCTTGATTAATATTTGATGCTGCGATATTAATAAGGGTTGATAGGGGCGCCGGTTTTCCAACCACTTAGCTGACAGTTTGTAAAGCACACCCTTCGGAAAAAGGATGCAATCGATAAAAACAATCACAGAAGCTTCTTCCGGTGGGACAAAAATAAACCATCCTCCGATAATGGTTCTCAGCTATTCCTTTATTTTTACTGTTATTGTTATTGGACGCTTTCGATCGATAATTTATCAAAAGAGCAGCCCCATCATCCAACCGCCCGACCACTCACTCGGAGGCGAGGGAAAACGGTGGCATACATACATAGTTGACGCTGCAAACTTCTCATTTCAGTACGTTCTCGTTACGAACCACACGGCAGAAACAAGGTAATGGGTTTTCGGGGAGCGAGAAAGATTGTTTCTTTCATCTTTCCCACTGGGGTCAGTTGTTGTTGCGAGAATGTGTTCATTTTTCATCCTTTACTTGCGCAATCCACACACACACACACAACGTTGAACCATAGCGACGCAGCGGAAGC
Source organism: Anopheles sinensis (assembly GCA_000441895.2). NCBI lineage: Eukaryota > Metazoa > Arthropoda > Insecta > Diptera > Culicidae > Anopheles > Anopheles sinensis. Next base: position 493,742 of record KE525041.1, on the reverse strand, counting down.
AACTCGAGGGATGCCTGGATTTGGTTGCAGACGAAGAACTGTGCGCCACGAAAAGGCTGGCCCCAAAAATAAACTTTCCGAGCTACCGGTGGTTTTCCGCAGCACCGGAAAAGCACCGGCACACAACTCCCTCGCACGGTGAAAACGGCGGAAGCTTAACTGGGAAAGGCTGTGCAGTGGGTTGTTGCTTCCTCCGAACATCCCTTTCGATGAGGAATGAAACATCAAATTAGATTTATTGTAGACTATCAATTTTTTATTCATCCCCGGACCGTGCAACGCTCGGGCTTACAAGGGTTGCTTCCGACAGCCGACAGGGAGAGCAACTTTCATCAGCCACGATCGAACAGCACACGCAAGCGTCTAGGCTTAGCGTGAATGAGATTTTACCCTGTGCTGAAACCTTGTCATGTGTGTTTGACACTTTTGCCCCTCGAGGAGGCCTTTAGCTTTAGCACTTCTTCGAGCCGGTGAAGGAAGGGAAAAGATAAAACGATAGCTCGATGCAAGGTTTAGTGGAGTGCGAAGAGCCAGTGTGTCGGATGGCGCAATGAATTCAATTACAAAAGTTAGTTTAATTACTGCTACGGGGGTTTGAAATTGAATATTAATGATGCCCAAGATGTGCGGCAAACTGTTGACGTGTAGCGGCATGGGGAGAAGAGGGATGACGGTGAATTATAGCAATTTTCCTACTTCAAGCCAATAATAAAATCCAGTGATTGAATTAGAGAAGTTTATTCTTCAGTGGTAGTAAAATTTGCACCGGAATGCCTATCAATGGAAAATGAAAAACTCCCATTTTAAAAATTCATTGGATGGAAAAGCAAGAAATTGCTCAAATTGCTTTTGGAATGAAGCAAATATTATCGTGTAAATCTCGAGCAGGGGAAATTCTAGTGAAGCAACGTAAAATCGCCCACGAAAACATTTATTGGTAATGTTATTTGCATTTCGTTTCGAAACGCCCCAATTGACGTTCGCAACTGACAAAGCCATTTTGTGGAACCACGTCACGGGCCATCTTAAATGGCAACCATCGGAGAAGGTGCACGTAAAATGTCTTTGGCAGAAGGAAACAAACGTAAGCAAGTGCAAACGCCGAAATGGAAGGAGATGAATCGTTGACGGAATTTCTACATCGGCCAACACGGGAGGACGAACGTCAGCTTATCCTTTTTTGATGAATTGAAGCCACTGCTCAGCAGCGCTGTCGTATGTCGTGTGACTTGACAGACATTTGGCAGTTTTAGATTTTTCGTTCCCATTTCGGTGCCAGCTCGTTGTATTGCGTTAAAATGTGACACATTGATGGGAAGGTGAAGTGGTCCCCTAAAGGAGATTTAATTGGCATGGTGTGCTATTTTCGAGAAAGAAAACCGAGCTTTGAAGAAAGCCTATACAAATTTAAAAAGAAATCTTTCAGTTTAAAATGTGTCACATTTTTTGATAAAGGAATAAAAAGTTGATATATCTTGTGAGTGTCATCCTTGGATTTGAAGAAAGCTTAAAGGATGAAACAAAACGCTGTACCATTCAACACCACTTCAGTAGCTGTACCATTTCACAGAGCTATATTTCTGCTTGAATTATGATGCTTGGCTTCCGTGCCAGATCATGCTTTTTTCCAACCATTGGATGCTTTTTTTCTTGTCCCGCCAGAAACGAGACGCCGCGTCCAATCCTCATTAGCTAATTAAAATTCATAGCATCTGCTCTGGGAGCAAATGCAACATTCACGTAGCAGTTGAACACCAAACCGGGGAAGCGAATTTCGTCCGGAGATGGTGCTGCTTATTGTGTTTTTGTTAGCGTTGCAGGATGGAAAGTAGCCGTACTTATCGAGAGCTCGAGAGGGATGATGAATAAGCAACTGAAGGACATGAGAAACTGTTCTGCTGTTTGTTATTCACGTTGGATAATCTTTTTGAAAAAGAAATAAACAATTTGTGCTGTTTGTTTTACGACTGTTTTTTTTTCTTATGCTTTTAATCTACAAAGCATTTAGTAAATTAGGTAAGATGCAAACACGGCGCAATTATTTCCGCTCAACAATCTTAACCACAACTCTAATGAAAATCAAACCTCAATTCGTGCAGTATAATAACATTCACTTTGTCTGGGTTACGAGGCGCCCGCCCTTAACCGCACGCTTGCATAAGCTTTCGTGGTAAGATTTGACGATTGGTACGCCGCAGAACGCACCCCTTCGAGGCGATCAAGGAAATAACACAGGGGCCCGGGCGAACGTGCTTCAATTTAATTTAATTAAACGTGACCCTGCTGCAGCAGTTGGTATGCAGCTGAAGACGAGCCGAGCAGCAATGGCGACATCTCACCGGGTTTGCCTTTGCCATTGGGAACAGTGTAAGAAAATGGCCCTTGACAAACAGTAAAAGCCCTCGGGCGAAGTTTTATGCGCCATTTGAAAGCCACACTAAGAGAGCTGAACGTGAACGATACCGACAACAATCTAGTTTGAGAACGGGTAAGTTCAATAAAAACAAGGCCACAATTGTTTCAGTTGAAATGGCGCTCTAAAATCAGCTGATAGGCTACAAGCAATCAGATAATGCCACTAATAAAAACACTCATTGTCACTGATCGCGTTCCGAAGCATGTTTCAAGTCCAAGTACTGGAGTAAAACACTATACACAGAAAAAGCGTAACTATCATATGCAGGACAATAAACTTTTGAAAAATAAAAGAAGTTAAACATCACATTTACACATCCAATTCAAGATTGTGCTGCTTTTCTTTGTCACTGGTGAAATACACTCAAATGATATTATACATACTGTGTTCAGACCAACAAGTTGTACGTTAACTAAGACCTGTTTCAAACATCATCTACAAAAACACCGGAGCGTTGGATCGCAGGTCCTGCTTCACCAAGGATGCACATTCAACTGAACCGTAAGGCAAAGAGTGGAGTGAGCTGAGTGTATCCTGTTCACTAAATTCCTGGAATCATCGTTTTTCATCAAGCATTGACTGTTTATATTTTACTCATTCTTGCAAGAATGGTTGGTTTTTTAAATTAAATGTTATCGTTAACCACTGAATAAAACACCACGTTAAGGTTCCATGTTAAAATTCTATACAACTCGTTTCCACAGATAATTTTTAGCAACTTATACACTGGATAAATATTGCAACAAGTATTTTGGACACAATCAACAATGTTTCTCCACTACAGAAAAACGGTTTGATATAATATCGTTCGATTTTCAAAAGCAAAACTGCACATTCCTCTATTTGCTCGTTCGTCGACACTCACGTTTGCTCGCAAAACGGAAGCAGTAACTCACACACTCGAGTGGCCGAGAGAACCTTCCGGCGGTTTTGGGTACTGCTGCCGTTGACGGAAACTTTCAAACTGACAGCCACTGGCAACGTTTTACGCTGGCGAGGTGACGAGGCGACGATCGCTGTACTGCGCTACGTACAGTTCGGGAACAAAAAGGATATTGCCATCCTTTTAGCGGTAGATATTGTTGCTTCAACGAGCCACCGAACGTTATGCTGCGGCTGCACATAGACACATACACACAAATACATAAACGGATGGCGCAAATGTACAGGTTGTTTGTATTTTCGTACATTAAATTAACTTCCGCGCTAAAGTTTACAGGCAAACCGGGTGGAAGGATGTGACTCCGAGCAAAAGGCGGAAGGTTATTAACAATCATCGGTTTAGTTCAACAGATGTGTATTTGTTTGACATAATATTTTTTGCCATTTGATAATCGTTACACCAGTTTAACAATGACCGAAACATGCATACATTATAGTTAAAGCAAAGGGCGAGCGGTGTGATGTATAAATATGCACAATTGATTAACAATCAATAATATTCCACGAATTGATGTTTGATTATGCTGATTCAGGGTTAAAGTGGAAAGATAAATTATTCCGCTCATTACTTCACTCAACGCAGTTATTTTAAATGTGAGCGATAGAAGTTAAAGCGCAAAAGTGGTACATTAATGAACCAAAATAAGAGCTTGGTAAGTAAAAAAAACTCCAGGTAAAAAAAATCAGGTATGCAGCATAACCCGTTTTTAAAATTGCTAACGTCTGGATTAAATTATACTCCTTGACATGGATTTGCAGCAAAATGGCAATCCCTTCGTTGTGGGAACAAAAGAGCTTTCGACTTCCGGTTCGCAGGATGTTGATGCTTTCCCGTAGCAAAGGATCGAGCTCGTGGAGCAAACGAGAATCCACTTTCAAGCGTAGCACCCCCCAGTGGGTGGAAAAGCAAAGCCACCCTCACTTACTTTCCACCCACCGCCCGTCGCTCGAAATGCACTTTACGACAATTGTTTTCCCTCGCACAGCTTTCCAGTGCTTGGATTTTTTTCTCCAGTTCTGTAGGTTTCTTTCTTCTGAATCCCTTTTCATTAACGCGCAGTTTGTTTGCCCGCAGCGCGCTTATTCTGTGCACTGCAAACACTCGGTCGACCGCCCTCGCTTTGACGTTGACGATGATCGTTTCATCGTCGGCGGTCATGATTGCTGCGAGTTGCAAGTGGGAGTTTTACCTTGCGAAGCGAAAAAAGTACCATTGTGCTAACCTCAACTGGTTTAAGTAGAAATGTAGAAGCAAAATCTCTGTTGTTGCTCGCCATAAAATAAGCCACAAACCACCGGGCGCCTCCATCAAAATAAATTATTTAAATTTTATATGCTTTCATATAATTAATTTAAAAAAATAATGAAATCATGGAGAGACATTTAAATTGATGTAATTGAACCTCGGTATGAAAACCGAAAGGATAATGAACGCGGGAAAGCTACAGCCAATATCGGTCGATGGAGGCGCCTGGTTGTTCTCGTGATCTTTCGAAAGCGCGGAACACACGCACGCCACTATCGGCGTTCGATACAACTCTGCTTCGTGCAACTGGATGATAAATTCACTGACTGATTGCCTTTCAGACCGGTGACAGCCAACAGTGGCGAGGTGCATTAGCGCGCCTGAGAAGTGCAATGTGTCGCATTGGCGGACGGACCGAAAAGGGGCCGAGGAAGGGACTCTACCAGGGTTGGGACGAATTCCCCACTATTGGAAAACCGTAGACAGACAGCACGATATTTCGATTTGCCCGTAGAAACCGGCACTATCACGGAACGATTAAGGGAAGTCACGAACACGAGTGCACGAGAACGAAATCAATCGCCGAAACCGAACCGAGCCAAGCCGCACACACGCCAGCAACCAGTGCTAAACCAGAACTGTGCCTCCAGCGCCAGCGACGACGGCCACCCGGTCGCTGCTTCGAGCGCGTTTCTACGGGTTTTCCACCTTGCGCAAGGCAGGCTATGACGACGACACTCCTCCACGCTTTGCCACTCCGCCGTTCGTCCTTCGGCCCCGTGCTGATCCCGTCACGTCGATTCTCGACGTCATCATTCCGCTGCCTTTCGCCATTCGCTTATCCGAGGAGGGTTGCGTTGTTTTATTTCTGCTATTTACTTTTGCACCTTTAACTTCCAGCGCGGAAGGACGAACCGGGCGGTGGGGCGTCGGTTGGTCCGCTTGATTATTACGTTTGTGCGATGGACGGTTGCGGGTTCGCGATTGGACCGCGGAATTGGCGAGAACGGATTTGCCGGGGATCGATAGACCACTTTCAGCGGAAAGCGATTGTTTGAAAGCTATTAAAACCTGACGGAAAATTTTCCACCCCTACGCTCCAATTTGGAGATTAAATTATTTTCCTGTGCTCATATCAGTTTGAGATTTCTCAACAATCACACGAGAGGCGAAAGAAAACCGAAAAGATTTCCATCACTCGCCAGGAAGGCACTCTTATCGCTCTAATGCATCACCAACGCTGGGGAAAACTTCACCATGAAGTGCAAATAAACCCATAATCCACGTCTGATTCGAACACGATGGTCAATAACGGAAAGTATTCTACTGTAAAGGTAAGTCCTTTCTGATGTAAAGATAATTCCTCGGTGCGGGTTGTCTTTTGCTTTGAGTAAGGACAATGTTTGTTCATCCAACTTCATGTTTCACTGAAGCGCTTGCCCTTTATCGATTCCGGTTGCCACTGATCGACAAAACGTTCCTTCCGTTTCCTCTTGTTTGGTTTTCCCCCTGATCGGAGGAAGGATAATCCTTCATTTTTTCACCGTACCACAGTTTGTTACCAGGTTTGGTGAGTCTGTTATTCTCTGTCATCACCATAAAATATTTCACATTTATGTAGAATATTATTTGCAATATTTTACCCTCGCCATCGGTCTTTGGTGATAGACACGGTTCAATTGGAATGGAAGGGAGGTGAGTTTAGCATCCGGTGGATAATGGACCGTCCCACAAGCGGAAGCGCAAAGACCAACGACTCCTTGCATAAGCAATGTCCTTATGCAGTGACTTATTTGTATATCTTTCTCGAGACGACCACTTCGTCACTTTGACTTTTCAACAGCTTTTTCCTCAAGCACGGTCACTTTCCCCTTCCTTACTCCTCACGATAACCGAGACGAATTGGAATCGCTTCGTTCTTCTTCGCCTCAGCCGAACACTCGTAACGAAAGCGCCTTCGAACCGCACTTCACACCGGTCATAGTACGACTGATGGCCATCGACGGCGAGGTCGTCAGCGACAACCAACAACCAGCTACAAATTCCAGCACAAACCGTCCATCAATCGTTCAAACTCAAGCCGGTGCGGTCAAGCCACCGTCGGTGGTTGTCAACGCTTTTTCCGTTCCATTTTCCACTCCCCACTGGCCCATTTTTCCACCCTCAATCTTTGCCCCGCGGGTTCAGCAGAAGGTGATTGGGTGCAAACGCACCTTTATTATTGGCTTTCCACGCTTCGTGCTTCGTGCGCTTAGAGTTGAAGGTGGGAAAATCCGGGAGCACTGGAGGAAAACCAAAAACCGGCCCGGGAGGATGAATTGCTTGGGGTGAAAATTTATATTCTAAAAAGGACTCCCCAGCAGGAATTTCTTCCAATTTCCATAAACTTGCACTGAGGGGGGTTAGAATAATGAAGGGTTAATAGCAGGGGCATGCCGAAGCCATGATTGGAGTTTGATGGGATTTCCCATCCTGCCTCCGTTGTGGGCTAGGATTTAATGGGATGTGATTAGCATGTTTTGAACCCAATTCCGGAATGCAGTAACAATTTACTGCAGCCTAAGTTTGTTGTATTGACAAGAGAAAAAGGTTGCTTCATGTTAATCTTTTGTAAATTGTTCATCCCATTCTGATAAAAGGTTTCAGCTTTGGATGAACTAAAGGAAATATTTAAAAATTGGTTTTCAAAAGAAGTTTTAGAAGGATTGTTGATTTTAAAGCAATTAAATCTTCAATGCCTCCTTAGATTATTAAGACCCAATAATTTGGACTGAACGAAAGCGATTTTATACATAAAAAATCCCAACGGTACACCAAAACCTAAAACTTCATTCTAGTTACACTCCTTTCGGTAGAGGAGATGAAAATAGATCGATTACTTCCTGTACCAAGTTTACAAGCAACCAAATAAACGAGCTGAAAATCCATCTATTGCCAGCCATGATACATGACATAACTGAACCTTTTTTCAGAGGGAACGAATGTCTACTATTTTCTAAGCCAAATAGACGAACGTGTCGAGCTTTTCACGCGCACCGAATGTTAGCAAAGGGCTTCCCGAAATCATCCGTGCCCGGGTGACACATCCCTGGTATTGGGGTCTCTCTTTTCACATCTTTCTTCAACGACAATGGGAAAGCAATTTCCCCATAAATGCCTTCCGCTGAGCCACGAGAATGGAAGCGTTTTGTGGGAAGAAATATCGCCGGATGGATCATCCAATGCGGCTAGGAAAACTCGCTTCTCGCACCGGGGAAGGTCGAAATTAATTATCAGCACCACTCGGTGTGGCCAAGACACATTTCGACAATCCGGATGCGGGCCGAACGTTCAAAAGAAAATGGGATAGAGTTGAGAAATCGGGGGTCGGCAGGAGCAGCAATTGTTTGGACCGGCTTTCTCCAGGAGTGATAATTGTTTCCTTTCGGCGATTGTGTTTGACCAAGCATTCAGCCTAGGTGGGGTGTTTGTATGCCTAGAATGCGAGAAGTGCCGTTCAAGTAGACTCAACGTAATGAAGCAAAGGATGCGATTGCCAGCAACCAGTTTCTTTCTAACGCATTATTTTCAGTCCCGGGGGAAAACTAACGAAGGTACCAATCAAGTATACAAGTGTTTGCTGTTGGTATTCAAATAATAAGCACTTCGCTCGCTCTCAACACAAACAAGACTCAAAGACAATAATATAGTTACCTGTTGCGAGTTAAGAACGATAGGATAACATGCCAGTCTTCGAGGAAAAGGATATGATTCCTTGTCGATTGCTTACCTGTAAAAGAATAAAATATCAAATTAAAATATAATATATAAATATTAAAGGTAATATAATGTGTAAAGTTATTTCCTTGATCCATAAATTTGTAATTTCAATGTCAAAAAAGCACAGAAATAAAATACCTACTATTAATAATAGCAAATACGTTAAAATAATAACCACCCTGTGTTAGAAATACATATAACCGGCTCTAGCCTAGCATACCAGAAGCAATTTTCAACCTGGATGCGTGTGTGCAAAATTTATTTATTCCGCCCCTACTCCGTTCAGGTTTCAAAATATTTACTAGCCTTAACCACACCACACTCCGATTACAACGACCGAAACACTCGAGACACTCGTCGCTCCGGTGCGAAACATAACAAATCAAAGCTCAACAATACCGATTTGCTATGCCAAGGGGAAGAAAAAAAAGGTTATTCGCCCTTCGCTACTACTCCATCATCATCAACATCATCGTCATGAATTGGTGAGATTTTTTTATTCTCTCAACTATAATGTTGGAAAGGATTTTTTTACTCGTACAAGCTTCGAATTCAACCACAACAACCCGCCAGCAACGTTCTACAGTTCTAAAAAGAACCTCGCGTTTCGCTTACCCTAGGCAGAGTTGATTTTGGTTTATATGTTCATAAGACGAAGCAAACAAAACAGAAACCGAACTACGAAAAAACAACTCCTTAACTAAATCAATCCTTTGCGAAGTTGAAGCGAAATGGGCGGGCTGTCGAACATGACGAGGGTGCGTCGAGGTGCCATTATAGTCGGCGAACCAGAACCGAGCAAACGGACTACCGCCAACGGTTTTAGGACCTCCCGCGTACATAACGAAATGGCTGTAACATCGTAGGTAACGACACGGAGCACAAGCAACAGTGTAGTAAAACAAAACCATAACCGCCACCGGCTCAAGCCAAGGAGGGAGTCTTTTCCTGCGGGTTTTCCGTCGATCTTTGCTTCTTTTTTGCTGCTTCTCCTCCTCCTTGGGAAATTTACTTTTTCTTTCCAACCTTACATTTAACGGGGTATCCTTGATCGGTGGTTCACATCATAAACGAGTTCAGGTCGCGTCCTTGCCCGCTAGCTGAAGGCGCTAAGAAGCTTGCTGGCTGAAGCGTGTATGGGTATGGTTCTTTCACCAACAAAAAACAAAAATTCTTAAGCAGATTCTGTCAAACACTGCTTCTAGCAACGATCGGCTTTCTTCTTGCTATATCAAGATTGCCGGTTTCATTTGCATCCAGTTTCGTTGCATAAAACGAAAACTAAAATTTCATGTACAACACAGGTTATGTTTTTGAATCTCATTACCACAACATATTTAAGAATGCTGGATTTCCACCTGTGTCCTGCGCTTTTTGCAACGAATGTTCGCAATTTGGAGCGTTCAAAATATATCAACTGTTTGGAACATTTTGCTTTCAATTTGTAACGAACGATATAAAATTGAAGGTTAACTAAAATTTCAAAAAGTTGCCTGAAAACATTTTTTTGGTATTTATTTTAGGTAAATAATTATTTTTTTGACCTGCATTGTATCTGAAAGAAAATTTGAAAGCACTTAAAACGATTTATGCTTGATAAAATATAACCTGCCTACGTTTATGTTGGTAATTATTTTATAAGAAAATTGAATTGAGCCTCAGCGGGTTGTCCAAAAATTGGACGGATCTTTGCATGATAACATATAAAATTTTTGATGGCTTTACTTTGTTCATTAGCGAAAAATATAAAGCTTCCCTATTGAGTATCGTCGCTTACAGGATAAGGTCATGTAAAGAATCACTGATAGAAAAAAGGTGGAAATCCCAAAACAGGAAGTAAATGCATTATCTGCTCTCTCATGAGAGGGAAAACAATATTTATGCTCCAAACAGGGTAATCATTTAATGTCGTTTAATGCGGAAATGGATTTTTTAACATGAAATCCCGACTTTAATGCAACCGTGCTTCGGGTAGGAGCAAAATGAATGAAGCGTCGTTTTTATTTATGCCCTAGAGCAGAACGCGCTTCTGTTCGATGGGTGAAAAGGAGCAAAGTATGCAGTGTAACCAAAACATAACACAAAAAATGTCATCAAGCGAGAACGCAACAACGATGTGTTCGTCGCACCGACCTCTTTTCGGTGTCGTTTGCTGATGAATTTTCAATTTCCGACAGATGCACGCTGCGTTACCGAGGACTGCGAAAGCAATCGAAAATGGGAAATCTGATAAACTGATCTACACGAAGAAGAAACAAACAAAAA
>KE525041.1:446741-483094 GCA_000441895.2 Anopheles sinensis | reverse complement strand
TTTTTGTTTGTTTGCATGAAGACCTTTTCTACAGAAGGATTATGTCAATCAAGGAAAAACGTATCCTTTTGCGGTAAATTGTAAATAAAGTATGTTTTGATTACTCTGCAGAAAATTACCTTTAGTTATACTTATAATTTCGATGTGCAATTTGCATTGAAAATCGCAGTAATCGAAGAGAACGTGTCACGTTATTCGTTTATAAATAGACTCGATGGATTTCTCGTTTCCACCAGGAAAGAACACCATATTTCCATCCCTTGTCGTTTTTTTATGTCTCTTGTCGGAGTCGGGCCCTCAGGGCAGTCACCCTGAAATAACTACCACGTGGCGTTTTTTCGTGACGCTGTGCCGTTTCGTGACCAACTGCAGCGACGAGCCGCATAATTAGCACGAAAAACTTTTGCAGCAACTGCATCAATGCATGGGGTTTTCCATTTGACTTGGTAGTCTATTGCTGGTTGTGCAGCCTAATTGAAGCTTTTCCAGTTCCAGAGCAGCCACTTGAAAGAAAAGCAAATCACAGTGGGGAAAGCGATACCTTCGGAAAAAGACAGTAAGCTTCCTAAAACAATTTCAAACGACGTCCGTTGGTCTCGATACTCGTTTTTTCAAGTAAACAGAGGAGGTAAAAAGCAACAGGTTGCAACAAAAAGCTTATGTCGTGCCATAAAACCCGGACCTCGGATACGAAAACTCATAGTTAAGTTGCCATAAAATGAAGCTTTTCCAGTAGCTCTATGCTCATCCCTTTCTATTTTCCGCAAGGACGAAAGATGGGGCTACGTACCGGCCACTAGAGGGCTCTACTTTACTAGTTGTTAGGGCTATATTTCACCAATGGCTGGGAGAATAACGATCCTAACCGACGATGAAGTGACTCGTCGTTTCTTTGGCCGAACGCATCAGCTGTCGATCGATGCCAACAGCAGGCGGTGGCCGTCGTGCCGTCTTGGTTTTCCACCGACACCGACAGGCACGCCACTAATTACTACTGGCATTGACCCAGTTTTTCCTAGCGGCGTTGTTCGATTTTTCCTTCGTCAGCCTACACAGTCCCCCTTTCCCCAGTCTGCATACTACTGAATACAACCCTCGCAGCTAACATTAGTAGCTGCCAAGTTCGAGGCAATAGTAAACCAAGCAGGAGTTCACCGTGTCGATAGCCCAAATGCGTTCGCCCCGTGCCTGGGCTTAAACAAATGGTTTACTTTTGGCACAGTGCGAAAACACTTGAGCGTATTTTTAGCAGCAACAGCGACAACACAGCGTGAAATATGTTTGACGAATGTTTGCCACTCAATTAATTATGATTTATGAATTGCATCGTCGCAAACCGATCGAGATTCAAGTGTTGCCAATTTGTCTTTCTTAATTTTCCTCAGTTGATGCATGAGACTTGAAAATAGATAAGTTAAGCAATAATTCTAATAAATGTGTAAAGAAGTTTGCTAACTAGAAAAATGCAAAAAAGCATATTTTTACGTCCAGGAAAACTGCGCAACCATGACCTGCCCTTCAAACAGTAATGAACACAAAGGTGTCCGGTAGTCGTAACAAAACCGATTAGCACCTGGAATGTGTTTTCCCTTTACATAACATTGCCTCAGCCGGAAATTGCCTCTCTAGGGTTGTTGAATACCGCTTTAAAATAAACTATCGAGCGAACGTAACACACCTACTCTACCGTGCTTGGGAGTGGTCGTCGGCTTTTGCGGCCAAGTGGCAAACCAAGAACCGAACCTATCCAATGTCAACCGAGATGGGATATGTTCGCGGTCAGTATATAAATATTTTTTTAAGGTACATGTAATGTCCGAAAAGACATCTACACCAACCAACGTCATTATCATACCGGCCTGTGCCGTTTTCTCACCAATCGCGAACATCGCCCTGACAAGTGGTAAACACTCTGATTTATTTTTGGGTTTGGTTTGGGAAAAGACCCGGGGGGTGAGAAACAATAAAATTGATAAAAAATTGGAATTCTATCAAAATTTGATTTATCTGAACGTGCACGAAAATGTATTAAATGAGTTTGCAATGATTTAGGAAAACAGGGTCAGATGTGACTTAATAATCGTTAGATAATCCCATACTGCCTAATATACCTCTTTTAATGTAATCCAGTTCTCTTGTAACAACCATTGACGTATGTTTTCTTGGTCTATGTTTACACACATTCGACTGTTTACAGTTTCAGAATTAGAATGAATTTTCAAACAAGATGCACGGCTAAGCGTAAACAGTTGTTTTATCGTTCCAAACATCGCTCAGCAGCATTGTAAACATTAATCGCCGGCACATTATGGAATCATCGTCATGGGTTAGGGAAAAGAAACATATACAGCTTGGTAAATACAAGAAGATGAGCAACATAACAAACTAAAATCAACTGTTTAACAGGTGTTTAAAATTATTTAACGGTCAATGTAAGGTATATATGATCAGTTCATTTACTTGACCATTTAGCTTTATTTACCAGCTAAGTCTCACAAACAGCATTTGGTCCATCGCTTCTGGCATAATTTGTCCCATTTTAAAACCCGTGTGTCAACAGGTAGAACACAATATGCAAAATTGAAGGCAAAAGTAGACTATTTTGCACACGCGAATAAAAAGTATCGATGCACAAAAACCAGTCGCGACGGGGTCGTTATGTTTGTTTTGCAGCTTTATTTTTAACCGAAACGTTGCAACGATTCAGCTACAAGTTGAATTCGCGTGTGGTCAAAAATTTGGAGCAATGTTTTACCACTTGACAACAGCAGCAACAAATGGTGGAAGTCTGTCTAGAGGGAAGGAAATCATATAGCATTTTTGTTTGGTGATTGTTTCTATTCGAGACATGTTTTGATTTAATTGAACGGATGGAAATATAAATGCTTGATGCCTAATTGCAAATTAGGGAATGAATATAATGATTTTTAACATGTATTCAGTCCTGTTTGCTTGCTTTTAGAAGATAAAAAAATTGAATAAAACATTTCGCGAATCGATGGAAAGCTGGTGAAAGACATAGCTAAACGAAAAATAAATTAAGAGATTACTGTCCAAAAGTTTTTCCCCTATTGAGGATGCCAAACAACCTCATTTAAAACGACTTCTCCACCCAAACTGTTGGGAGGGGGTGCCAACGCCACGAAAAAGCAGCGATGCGGATCAATAAAGCAAACGTGGTCGAACCACGCCGTCCTCCAAGAGCGAAAGCAGCCTCACCCATGTTTCGTTTGATGGCGTGCGGTGGCCGTAAGTTTATTTTTATTAACCTCACTCCCCTTTCCCCGCGTCGATCATGCCGTCGTGAGTCGTTGAGAACGGTGAATGAAGTTGTAGCCCATCCGCCGGCACTTTGCCGACGTCGATGAAGACGGATCCTTCATTGAACAGGGAACGCAACCAATCTACTACTCAATCAGCATATTTTTAGTCCCCCTCCGGCTGATGGAAGGAACTTGCACTAGCGAATCGGCGTCCCGCATCAATTACAATAAACTACAGCGTCTTGCGATGGAGAAGCTCTGGAGTTTTTATCTTGGCACTTTATAAATGCGACGGAGAAAGTGTCCGTGTGAGGCCATCATCCGAGAAGTCGTTCTTTTTCGATCACTACAACGGCAACGAACTGGCTCGAACGGCTTACGGCATGATGAAACTACTTCTTGCCGGCGAGCGGATGATTAACTTCAGCATCGAACTAACTCTCGCCATAAATTATCCCTCGTGCTGTCTTCGGTCAATAACGGTGACAAATGGACCCGAAATGGAACAATCTTTAATGATGAGATTGATATCTTGATCCAGCGGAATTAATTCTTCACCATCATCCTGGAAATACTAATTGGCGGCATGTTTGTTTTGCCATCAAACCGAACTCAATGATAGTGCGAAAGATGTTTTCCATGAAATCCACACATCGTTGCAAAACATACGAGTCGCCTTTGAGGCAACCGACTTGCCGACTCGGGACGCACGCCGAAGCTATTTAATTAACAATAATGAAATAACCGTCGGCCAACCTCATGGACCGGGTCGATGATATGACAGGATGACTAAACAGTTAATTTCTACCGGGAGGGGAATAAACCACAAGTGGTTAAAATATCTTTAATATAAGTGAAACAATTGATACAAAGTTTTGGGATTTTCTATGGAAAATTTTAAATTGAACATTAAGTCATTTGCATGTTATTGTTATTTGTAAAAACCATTTTTAATTTACTTGTTTTTTCTAACAAAATTTCAAAAAAGATAAAAGCTGGTGATTAACAAAACAATCAAATTTTGTACTGAATAATCGACACAAAAATAAGAATGATTGACGTTTTGTGGTCTTTTCTACATTAATATTCCAATTTCTTCATACAAGAATGTTGAATTTATCGATTTACTAGGCTTGTAAGCACGTAATAATGTGCTTCAATCTTTAAAGTAAAACTTAAACTATTTACGATTGCAATCGATGAACGAATCACCCTTCAATTTTTAAACCATTTGTCATTATTATTCTTATCTTTGTTTTGCTACCTTTAATTGCTGAGTTGCAACTGCATTTTACGTTTGTTGTCATTTTGTTTTAATTGACGTGGCAATTGACCTAACACAATAGTTTTTATATATTTCCTCAAACAAATAGTATCTATTTCGTAGAACCATTAAATGCATGACCCTCCTTTCCAATGAAAACATCCAACCCTTGAACGGTCTCTGTCGAAGCGCTGACTGATTTCGAAATCAAATTGAGCAAACAACGACTCATCAGCCTTGTCGGCCTATTTCTGGCCGATGGACCGCTTCCAAGAATATCGGCCACGATAAACTGTGACCGAACGAAAACGGGACCGGCTTTAACCGTAACCAGCATAACTCATCGAGACGGACAATCAACTCAACCCGTACGATGGTATCGCTTCATCCGAGATGATACGAACTGTCTTCATTGGGGCTAATTAAGTGGCGTTTGCCGACAGCACATCGTTTCGCCTCCAACAATTCGTTTATGTTTGGCTTAAACATAAGAAAATAGCCCTCATTCGTCCCGTCAACGCAAAGGACTAATCAACTGGCATGCACATGGCATGCATATGTGTTGAGCCGGTGTTCCTCTTTAAAACAGGTTCCACTAACAAATTGTTCTCACAGCACGGAAGTGGTACACTTTTCCATTAGCAATATGCAAACAAACTATTAAAAGGCTTACTTTCTTTTCCCGCTCGCCAAACGGAAACCACCGGGCAATGAGTCTTCCAAGAACAGAGGAAAAGGATCTGGCCGGAACATGCCGAACGAATGGCCGGTCGCTATGACGAAACGCAAATAATGAGTGTGTTTGTGTCGGTGAGGCGGAAAATAAAGTGCACGTTGAATTATTCATGATACTGCCTTGGCCAGGTAGAATAATTAAATGGGCAGTTTATTGCACGGATCGCTCGTAAAATGGCACTGTTATGTCACATGAAGACTACCAAAGTAATACATTGTTCGAGCAACTTTTTTGACCAAGTTTACAATTTGAATAGTTTTTTAAATAATTTTGTAAACATTTTAATTGGAATTATTCCATCAAATGAAAATCTCACTGATAAAGAATAAAGCTTAAAAAATAAATTGCCAAATTATTCTAATCTAATACAGTATAAATTGGTGAACAAAACACAAGTAGAGAAAATTATTTTTGGCATTTTGAAACCTTGCCAGAACAAATGAATAGTTCCTGAGGCTTCAAGAAAAAGCCAAATTTTCCTATCGAAGGACTTTCACTAAGGAGGGTAAAAATAATATAATAGCGTTAATGAAATGTTTCTAGGCACGATTTCCCAGATTTTCCCAGATGAGAGTATTCTTACACCTTTGTATCGCAGTAAGCTGTGACTAGCGCACAATAACGATACACAAATCAAATCGCAGAAGAACGCAACGTAAGGATAAGAATCCTGAACTGACCGTAAAAACGTCGGTCGAGAACATTCCGCGCCACGAGTCGAGTTCAATAAAATATATTTCTTTTTTCCTTCTTTCCCCAAGCACCAACGGGCCGCTTACCTTGATGCTTTTCGTTCGACAGTAGTTTTCCCGTGACGGCCGCCTCTTCGTCGGGGCCCTCCTGGTCCGCTTTCGTGACCTTGAATCGTTCCGCCATCGTCCTGGCTGTCGTTGGCGTTATTTATGGACCACTTTGGCTGGAAAGCACACCGGTGTGGCAACGGAACACAACCGGCCTCACACACAAACACGCTCTCGTGCACAAGCACAAATAAACACTAGAAATGGTTTGAGCCTTCCGCCGTAATGGAGGCAAACACTACCGACACTTTCTTCCAGAAGTTATGAACACTTTCTTACGATAAACTACCGGCAGCGAGCAGCGTAAAACTTAATTCTTTGTCGCACTTCAGTTTGCTGTCCGCTTGCTTTCACACTTTGAAACTAAACTAACATCACGGCACACACACCATCCGTGGCGGGTGTAGATTTTCCTCGATACTGTTCGCGTCGGATGGGCGAAGAGTTATGGTTGCTTGGATCGGCTCCTTTTCAGAACGTTCCGGCACGTTCAGGATAGCGCGCACAGTCTACGTCGATGGGCGAAGAAATCGAACATCGATCTTGTCCCACATTCGACTGGTCGGTCGGAAGGAAGGAAGTGGTACCAGGCCAGGCCTTCACGGAGCACCCGAGAACGTCGTCTGTGAAAGAGGGAAGAACAGAAAAGCACAAACATGTTTGTTACTCGAAAGTCAGTCCGGGAAAAGTAAGCGCATTTCTTTGCCCCATGGTTACTGCACATAAAACTTCCCTCGGGGTCTACGTGGGAGAAGGAAGAGGATTGGGGTTTTCGCTGCTTCGATGTACAACCGACATGCATGCCTCTGACTACCGCAATGATATGGTAATGGAGCGACATGTGACCGAGTTTCTTTAACGATGATTTGTTGGGCGATTCCCTGTTTTGAACGTTGCTGCATTGCGGTGTGGGTTATTACGTTAAACAATCGTCAAGCGAAATAATGTTTACAAATATGGGTTTATCGCAAATTAAATTGTGAACAACAATTCAATTTAAGTGGCTTTTAATTCGCATAGCTGGCCAGCAAAAACAATAAATCTGATGTTGCAAAACTGCTTCTATTTAGAGCTTGATAAAACCGCTAAGTGTTCTATGTTAATTAAAGATATTCAGAACTAATATTGTAAAGAAAAGAAAATCATCAAATTTACATCAATTTATGTTAGTTTTGTTTGTCTAGTTTTATCTTGCCTGGACAGTTTCATCCACTGGAAAAGGAATGGATTCGAAAAAAAATCAATTCTTTTACTATTACAAACACTATGGAAGTTATAACAAATTATGAAGCGACTATACAATATTTTTGTTATTAAATTGCATCTCAATTTGAATTTAAAAGTACAAGACTTTAAAAATATCTTAAGTGTATAGCTCTTATATCAATCAATAATTTTTGAAGATGAAAAATTTTTCGATCAAATTGGAGCTTCCATTTTCATCGTGATGAAATGATTCTTGTAATCCTTTGAAATCTAACGTTTTCAGGTTTTTTTCCAAGAGCTTTTTCAAATTAGAATTCTTGATGAAGAGCTTTCTCTTAGATGAATATGTTCACAAATGAATGTTAAAAATACGTGGTTTAAGATAAATGATTTAGTCATTGAAGTTTTAAATTAATTTTCAAGAGTAGTTTTGGGGTTTTCCAGAAACGTTGAAAATTATCCAGTCAGGAATGTTTCTGGAAAGTTTGTCGAATTTGAGTCATGCAAAAATGACTCGCACATCGAGATAACCTCTTTCATTTTGTCCAGCATGATTCAGCTTTCTTTTGCGTGTGAACAGAGCATAAGAATGGTATGAAACAAGCCGTACGATCCGCATTCAAACCGGTTCAAACTGGAATGCACTCTCCACTCTGCGGGACTGTTAGTTCATTTTAACCTTTCCCGGGGTCCAATCTCGGTGCTGCATAATCCGGGCGGATTAAAACCAAACCAGAACCTTGGCAGGGAAACAGTTTTAATCCCCGTCCCGTATGCGGGTAGGGATTTAAAAAGGATTTTCATTTGAGCCACATCAGCACGGTGTGTTGAGAGTTTTCAATGCAAAGAACAGTGATAATGTTGCGTAACTAATAACTATTCACAATGTCATTTTTTTCCCTTTTGTTGTTCTCTTGTTGGGTCAAAATTTCATTCATTTTATCGCTTTGCCTACTTTTAAACACTTGATTGAGACGTTAAGATTATTTTGGCGCGAAACTTTATGGGAATATAGGTCACAAAACCGAGAAAATGTTGCGGCTTTAAGAAATGCAATATTTTACCAAATGAAATCACCACACTCGATGGACTTCCCCGAGATGATTTAGCACACACTAAAAAACAACCTGCGTCGTCGTGGACCGTCGGAATAGACTAAACCTGTCGAAATGCTTCGACAACCGACCGACGTTCCCCGGCCAGCGCTCTGGCAGCTGATTTTCGGCGATAACGCGGACGCGACTTTCAGATGTTTGTGACTAATAATCGCGACGCGCGCCACCAGAAAGAGCGAGCAAGTCACGGCACAGGCCACCCAAGAGGGATAGAAGAACAGGCTAGAGTGTGTAAAACGTTATCAAAGATAGCACGGGGCCGGGCCCGGCATGTAAGGCGGTTTCCTTCAACCCGTGGCTACAGATACGGTCTGCAGATTCGTAAAAATGCTCCAATTTGAGCCAATGCAGCAGCGTGAAGCAGGAGATAAGAGGACGCAGCACGCACACAAGGCCACCAGGCAGGGTACAAAACAACCAACCCCAAAAGGGGTGGCAAGGCGGCTCGGGCCAGGGGCAAGACAACTTTGATGAGCTGAGGAGGGAACACTAATCCCAGACCTAGTGTACCGGTAGAAAACGTGACTTTTGGGCAGAATCGGACGATTTTTGATTTTTGTTGGGATAGGCTGATAAGAAACTTCAGTCTTGCCCTAAAAATCACCTGCTCCTCGGGGCGTACGAAGGTTGACGATGGCTTTAAAACCGATGGCAGTAAACGCAAACGGCTTAGAAGAGGATTTTGTTTTGCCCTACCCAGCGATATCTGTCTATTTTTATGTGTTTTTATCATTTCACAATTATGCAACGCGGAAGGTTTTGTCAATTAACAGAGGAGAGTTCTGACCATCCGCATTCCCGTGCGATATTGAATTGAATTTCACAATTTTGTCGACAATTGCCTAATTTACGATCGTTGCTTGAGGTATAGACATGGAGTAGGCATATGAAGACTTTTCGATATCAAATTTCATTACTTTCAGTCTTATGCAGAACCTTAAAACTCAGACATTAAACATTAACAAATAGGTTGCTACCTTTAATCAAAATTACAGAAACTTGGCCAGTATTCGGATCGAAACCCGACACTTGCAATACAAAATGAGTTCCACACAAACTGCAATATTCTTAGGCATCGGCGCCATATTCTTGAGGCATCCAAGATCAATTGGGGATCATTATAGCTCCCGCTGTATTCTCCCTTCGTCAGATTGGTACCATTTTGGTACAGTGGGTTATAAAAGCCATTTAAAAATGTCGAATAGTTAGCAAGCAAATAGTAATTAACAGATCTGATAATAAGTGTTGAAGTTTTGAGAAATGTGCAGAACCAACCGGATATTGGAACGAAGAAAACGAATAATTTAAATCAACCAGGTAGTGCTTAGTTGTTGGATAAAGAAGCTAGGCTTTAACCCCAAGATCCATAGCTGTTCTGCAACCCGATATTTTAATTTATATTGAGTGACCAATAATCACTCTTGTTTAAAAATGTTTTGTAGACATAAACGGAGAGAAGCCATGTGGAAGGATATCACTAAAAGGATCAAATTCAATATTCAATTGTATAAAAATCGTATACAAGATATTCAAATGATCTATGCGCATTATCTTGGTAAGAATATTCTTGGAACTGCGGAAATAAATACGACATGACTATTTTTTATGAGCTGTATATTGGAAGACAATCATGCACTTCATTACTTTTTCAGTTCATGTATAATTTTGAGAATGCTTAAAGGCAAATATTTTCTAGCGCACTTTGTAGACCCAAACTCCACTCCAGTACTTGCCTCAACGTTCTTTGGCTTTCAGCTATATTGATCCGTTCGTAGTCTATTCAAAAATTGAGCCAACCTAACGAAACCCACACAGACACACCGCCACAATCTATTTCCACCCCACATGCGTCCAAACGTAAACCTTCAATTTAACCGAACCGACTCGGTGGCAAGCCACAACCTTTACGATCGATCCCAATTGGCAATTTGGATCAACTGGCAATTGAATTGGGGTGGCCGACTCTATCGCCGATCGAGATGCCGATTGTCACCAGTCGATAGGGGTAGTCCCCGCGGATTGATTGAGTGGCAAAACACGGCTCCGATCGGTGACCGATTATTATTGGATGCAGGTGCAGGGGTGAAGAGTGAGAGAGGGAGAGAGAGGGAAGAGAGTTGGGGAGCCGAAGAGTAGCAGATTTTTATGGCATCAATTGAAGTGCGGACGCTTTGGATAGGCTACAACAATTCCAGCTATACGCAACCGGAAAAAATGGGGGATGATTTAAAACGCATTTTCGAATAGGAAAAGGGGGGTGATGAAGGTGTGACGTTAGTGAACAACGACAACAAAATCAGCGGCCTAATGTGCCGCCAGTAATGAGGTGTCTTGTTTATTAAAACCACATCTGGTGTTTTGTGTTGAGTGCTGGAGGTACTCTGCCGCCACAAGTGTTAACCTCGTGCTATCACCTCTTCACAAATAAAAACATGCGAATGATTTACGAAAGTGAAAACGAAAGTGTTATCAACCAACGATCGTTAAAATTCCAACGGTTCAAGAGTTTTACGACAGTGATGTCCTTTGGCCTGAGCGGAATTAATACATTCCTCATTTGTTCGAGCAGACATATTACATGGCATTATATGTATGGCGTTAACAGGTTGGCAACAAAGAATAACCGAAGCGATGCGTGATGGCTGTTATTACCGAGAATGTCTCACCATCCTCCGATGTACTGGATCAATTAGAGTAATAGGTGGTACATGAATAATTTAACAACGGCACTAAGAATACTTAAGATTGATGTTTACGATTACGAACCCTCCGTTCAAAATGGACGCAAATATTTACTCTTTTCACCGGTTTGTCTGCTTCACTGACCGCTCGTCTAACTGCAAACCGACACGCACCCCTTCCAAACTCGAAACGGCATGATGTTTGCCGGTTAATGATTCAACCCATAAAGTGAAGTCACCTGACTCAGGGTGCCGAAAAATAAGCATTGGTCTTGGCCCCGGCAACTCGGAACCCTGAGCGGGTTCGACAATCTCGCACTGTGTGATAAAACGAGCACGATAACGAGACGAGCACGAGAAGCCATAAGAGCGTGAACTATAAAAAGGTATGTAACGTTGAGATGCTTTTTCTTTACTTATTTAAGCACGGTAGGAGAAGATTTGAATTGGTTGAATTGATGCATTAAGTTTTTGTACAATATATAAGATTTTAAAAATATCACTAACTTCCAAATATTTTAGCACTAATTTTACATGAAAAAGGTTATGTTCATCAATTATTCCAATAGGAGTGCATAGATTGATTTACTAAATTGATTTGATAAAGGAAAAAAAATTCTGAATATGCTTATCATTGCATCCACTTCAATGCTTTAATATTTTTGACAATACTATGAAACATTTGAAATGCGATGTGTTCTAGTAATAAAATAAAGAAAAACGGACAACTCGCATGAAAAGCTAACAAGAATACGGAAATTGGTACAAAACTGTTCAGTATTACGAAGTGACGTGTATAAAAACATCCTTTCTTTTGGAAACAGAAATAATGGTTGAAAAACGGTGTTATACCTGCGAAAATACAGTAGATACTTTCTAAAACTAATGTAAACACCAGGTACTGATCTTTGCCACGTGGTTTCGCCACGTGCTGGAAACTTTCCCGTTTCACCCACTCCCGGGCACGGAACCAAACAAACATCACTGTCACCTCGTAACGTAAAGAAAACATGTTTTTAACAAGGTAATCACGCGTCGATCAAGGCAGCTGCTTTATCGGAAATTTTCGGCAACCTGCCGAACACACAAAGAGCAGATAGGAAAATTCCCTTTGATTTATGTCCCATTAACAGCCCATCAAAACGGCGGTACTGTAAAGATAAGGGGTGGTTGAAATAATAAAACAGGTTTCATCTTCATATTATTTGCTTGCTCTTTCTAAGATTCATATTTGTATGAATGTACTCTAAGGCTCTTTGGTAAACAGAGACCATAAATTGTTTGTTTTCATTTATTTAAAACAAAATCCTTTTTTGTTAACAACTTCTGTTTGAAGAAACGTTTTCTTGCATTTGAATGAATAAGGCCACTAAGTTGCGCTAGCTAAAGCAAACCAATATCGTAAACTTATTTTCTTTTCACAGAATAGAATTAAATGTAACAATATGCTGCCGAAGATTAATAAATTAATTGTTTTAAATAAAATCACTGCTATTTTCAATATGTCTTTCTTTAGCATGCACAATTACAAAACAAAGTTGAACTCATATTTGAATATTGAAAAAATATAGTGACGTTGCACTCAATCAGTCGAAGACAGGAAGCCTATCCAATAAATGACACCGATGCAAACCCCTCAGCAACGGCACGTACCAGCTAACGGAAATAAGACCATCACGGCGCCAGAGCATCACCGATCTCCAGCACCAGAAAGATGACACCGACGCAGACGCCTCAGCAACGGCACGTACCAGCTAACGAAAGTAAGATCTTCAAGGCGCCAGAGCATCACGGATTCCCAGAACCGCGGATCTAGCAGTAGCATACCCGGAGAAGACACGATCGTACATGTTCCTTTACCACGGAAGTGAAACAGACGATCATGTTCAAGGGCACCACGACAACGACCTGGAGCAGAACGGACTAACAGGGTTCGCGTGCTAGTTCTATTCCCAAGAGACGAATGTAGCTCTTAAGGCAAAAAGTCTCTTAAATAAATTAAAAAAATATATATTTAAAAATAGTTCTAATTCTATCTTTTTATGACAAAGTTCTTAGGCCCCTACGTTGGGCTCATTATTAGTAAAGAATTCTTTTGGTTAAGGGAGAAAACTATAGAAGAAGGATAGAATTAACAAACGAATAATTAAATTTTGAATAATCCCACTTCCAAAAGAGACTAGAAGGCTCTTACTTACATTGATATCTGTCGAATGTTTTTCTCATGTTTATTTGAAATTCTATTCCAACTAAGCTTCAAACGTCTAAGAAAGTCTTGAAAATAAAAATCGCCGATTTTACATGTTGTGTTACTGCAATGAATATTTTTATTTCGTATTGAAGTTCCTGGTTGTTTAGAATTTGCTTGAAATTAAATATCTACCTGTTTGAAGGTATAATAATATCACTTCCAATAAAATTGGCTTCTAGCTTTCCCCAACAACTCAGTTGAAGCTCCTTGGTGGTAGAAGCTAATTTATCAACAAATCCCGATCGACTTGGAAGTTTAAATATTGAATGTATATAAAATTCTAATTCACGGATAAGCTCTAGATATCTCTCCTTCCCATGCCGAACCGTTTTGGGGCCAAGTGCAGCGTGCCAGGGTCAGCGCCTTGCAAGCGAATGCAATCGTCAAATCACCTCCACCGTTTTCGTTTTCCCCCACCCCTTGCCCTCCCCATCCCCCCCCTCATGCGAGGCAGTATATTTACCTTGTTCGAGCACACACAATCACACCAAAATCGAACGCGACCACCTTGAACGGAACCGATCCGTATCGAATGCAGTTTTTCGATGCACTCTGGTCGTTTTCCGCTGGTTGACCACCATCACACACAAACACACCACGCCAAAAGCAGCGTCACCACTGCAACTGCCCCTTCCCTCCCCACAAAGGGCGCCCACACCGCACACTGCAAGAAAAGCGAACTGCACGCGTGTCTGCACAGAACGAAAAACCGTCACGGTGGGGTCGTCTCGGGTTGAGTGTATCGATCGGTTTACATTTTAGCCCAATTGTAAACGGGCAAAGGCGGCCGTGCACTTGACGCTGAGCTGAGCTCGGTGGTCGGCACGAAATGGCTTCACGACCCGGAGAAGACGACGGGCGGCACGTTTCACGAACGTTCAATTTTCACTTCACTGTCGACCGGACGTGCGTCACGGCGCGAAACAGACGCAGATTTTGCCTGGGAAATGTGTGTAGAATAAACTGTTACCACTTGTGGTCGCTTCTACTTTCAATCACTTTCTAATGATTGTCAAGAATTGGTTGCACGGAGAACGTAGAGGTTTCAAATTGATTCACTGTAGAAAGGAAGTAAAATCACATTCACTGTAACACGATAGCTTAAGGCAAGCAATTTCATTATTTTTCTTCACTATCCAACGACCAAAGAGCGGCTCATATATCGATCCAACTAGCAGACAGCACAACACACTACTGATCGGCTGCGTGGAGCTCCGAGGGCTCGCAGCGCTTGGTGGCAAATTAGTTTCAATTAATTGTCGTTAAACCGCGGTCAATAGCTCCTCGGCACGCAAACCGTACACTACGGCGAAGGCACAATTGGATTCATTTTTCTCGATTCGACCATACTGTATATGCTGTGTCGATGATGCATCTACGCCTTCGCCGATGGGTAACGATCGAGCGCACCGTTACGAAGCGTTACGCCCGGGGGGCATTCAAAATCCGTCCGTGACAATAATGTTCAAGACCGAATGGCATGCGTTTCCGATGACATTATCTCGCGGGTGCATTAATGTGTTTGAGTACGCGATAACCGATTGGGAAGAGTATTCCACACAGCACGGTCGACCAACAAACACACACTTATGATCAAAACAGAATCACACCACAGATGATTCAAACGGTCTGAGGAGGCTAGCCCTGGAACGGGCGATAACAAACTGACGGCATTTTTTAGTAGGGTGGTTGAATTCAGAAGTTATCGATGTCGCTTGCAACTGATCGAGTTTGGTATTTTCTACGTCAATTCGGCGTCCACAAAGATGGCGTGCTCGGAGGGCGGAAATAATCAACCACACGCACCTGTGGCGTCCCTGGCACGTGTTTGTTCCAAGGTGTGTGAAAGAGAGGGAGAGAAAAACAATCAATCAGCCCCATACACCTTCCCTCCTCCTCTCTGAGGTCATCATGAGGCGGTAAGGATATTCATTATCTCACCCACCGACCGTCTCAAAAAAAAACGTTGCCGGCCTTGTTCGGCCATGCGACGGTAAAAAAATCGATTTTCTCCCTTTTTCAGGGGCGATTCTATTTTCCACGTCCGTGCAGCCGACAAGAAGTAATTTCCCCACTATCCCTAACTAACTTTCTTAGAAGGAAAAGGTGGAAATTAATTAAGCATGAAAAAACAAACAAAGTCCAGGGCCATTAGTAGCAATTATTCAATGACTTGTGAAGGGTATTTTTGTGCCGCACTGTATCCAAAATTAAATGCATGTCTTGCCGATATATTGAACTCAGTAAAGAGGGTAATCAAAATGGCCGCAAATGGTTCGTAGATGCACGGTTTGTAGTAACTCCGCCGAACACCCCCGGCCTGAATCATGACCACAGACTTTTCGGTACGTATAAACCCGGCATACGCTTCGCACACTACTTGCTGTGGGAAATGGCAAACACACCCGTCGCGGAAAAAAAAAGAATTCGGCGCGGAAAATAACCAGATGCTATATCAGACGGAGCGAGACGGAACCCGTAACGCACAACAACTCGGAGGAAGCGAAAGATCCAGACTGGCGCGCGAACTCGCACGGACGAAATGGTCAACCAAACCAGCGTCGACGACGACGACGGCCACAACACCAGCTGTACCAAACCGAGGCCGAAGCGCTTCAACTGCACATGACCGCTTCCACCGGGTACCTCCACCCGGTCCGCTGCTTCCGGCGCTCGCAACCAAACCCCCAACCTCGCTGGGGTGATTCATGTGCTCGACTCACGCCAACGGCAGAAATCGAAGTCTGGAGGAACGCGAGTCGCTATCGCAGGAGGAGCCGCACAGTTGACGCGGTTCGCGACGTCACAACAACGACGTCCCCTCCTCGCCACACAGCTTCCTTTCCGGTACATCTTCACGCGATCTCAAAGTAAACATTTCCTTCGACATGGTAGAGCAAGTGGGATAGAACGCTTGTAAATTGTATAAGGAGAAGCAAAGATGGCGTTCTGAGAGAAGGAACAGAGAAAAATTCACCATCAATTAACCCCGTGGATTTTCCTACACGGACACGGGAGAGTAACATTTTGGAGAATGAGCGGGAGAAAAATCGTTCCAAGGATACGTTGGGAGAATTGCGTGGAAAATACGTGGAGAGCAAAGGAGAAGGTTTCCGGGGGAAAGACGCGACAATATCGCGTCAAAACAGAGAAATTTGTGGTTATGAGAGAGAGCAAATATGCTTCTCTTTCTCTCTCCTTCTCTCGAGTATGCTGCTAGTGGAAAAGGGGGAAAATGTGGCTCGATGGAAAACCGGTCTCAATCATCTGAATGGCTATGGATGATGGACTGGCAGTATGAAAAACAACAAAAAAACAATTCCCAAATGTGAGAAGCGAAGGAAATTAATTACGCATGCATTGGCACCGTTCCATATTGTATGCTTCATCATTAGAATGATTGATAAATTGTAAAGACTTATCAAATTTAATAAGTCAAGGATATTATAGTTGGTTGTAGACCTGTTGTCCACTACTTTAAATTTCTCATTGTAAACTTTACAAACACTTAAAGAATTTTAATACTCATTAAATTGAACGTTTCTTTGAAACAGTGATTCTCAATCAATGTAAGGCAACGATTTCGATCCCTTCATTTTTGCGTGAAAATCCCTTCATTTTTGCGATCCCTTCAGTTTTGCGAATTTTCAAAATGGTAATCTTACAAATCTCCAAAATAAAAACAAAAACCTAGTTCATAATTTAATATTCGATCAAATATTGCTTAATATCAGTGAAAGACCAAAAACCAAACGGTTTGCAAACGTAGAGATGTTTTTCTTTCCCATCAACCTAACGCCTGGCTTCTTTACCGCAGGCAAGTGGCTGAAAGAGCCAAAAAAAAACACCGCTCCTGCCAAAATATATGTAGGTCACGAGTTTTTCTCACTTCGACAAACAAACCACCCCCAATTGCTGGAGATAGCAGACCGTTCCCAGTATCTCGTATGTTTACTTAGAGTCACCTACTTTTATCAACGCTTATTGCCGGCGCACGGCTTCGATGGGTACGAGAAGTTTTCCCCGATAGTATTATGAGGCGCACAGTTTGCATCAACGAAATAAGATGAGATAAATAAACAGAGTGAGTCAGAATGGAAATATTCGGATGTTTAATTTTCATAACGTGAAATTTTTTTGTTGTTAAAGGTCTTTGTAAGATATTTTTATTCAACGCACTGAAATACTTGACAAGTAACTTAAGTTCAATTTAACAGACAGAAATATTTTCAATCTTGCACTGAAATAACAACAGTATCAGTCATGTTTATCTTTGGAAATAATGTAGCGTTCTTTTGTAAATACAATTTTCAAAAATTAAATCCCATTAATTGAAGTGTTTCAAATTTCCGTGTAAGCCAAACTTTGATGTATTCAATTAAAAATTTAACATTACAAAGTGTCTACTACATTTAAATCTCATTCATTTACAGACAAATTTAACCCCTCTTTAAATTCTAAAAATCATGGCTTGAATATCCGATGTATCCGAAACAGTTAACACGTTGACTGCCAAGCAGTCTTAGCACACTTTTTTAGAACAATCTTTATCGATTTAATTTGGTTACAAAACTTATTAAACATTTGGTTTTCGACATCCAGAAAAAGACTAATCTTCGCAGAGAATTAGTTTTTAATATTATTATAACTTTCATGTTGCATTTTCATATATTTATGAGGCAAAAACTTTTTAGAACTAATGACAGCTGGCTATCAAAAATGATAGCCATGGCAGTCAACGTGTTAAACACATGGCACATTCGTAGCAGTGGATCCCGCAGGCCGTTAAAGGTTCATATTTGTCCGATGTGGAGAACATGGAAACCGATATACTTGCTTTTCCTATGTAAACGCTGTCGGAATATCGCAAGGGTGGTATGCAATTTATCCTCATCTTCGGAGTATCCACAAAGAATTGGAAATGGATAGATAAACCCGTCTGGAAACGTACGGTACGGTAGGTAGTTAATAGTTTTTTAAGGTACATGTAGCTTTTCTATGATCGGTAGAAGGTAAATGGGGCACGCTAGCCGAAAAGCAGGAAAAATACCAGCCTCTATTGTTGATACTATTTACAAAATACTACGATCACTTGTGGTACAATTAGTTCAATATTCATACATCCTCCTCGCTGCAACCGACCCTTGTGGCTCGAAACGTGTGCCGTTTCACGTGACTGGAGAGGTGATCGCTTCTCATGAACGCCTGCTGGCAAATGTGGCACACAAACTTCCGCTCGCCGGTATGCTTCCGCCTATGACGGGACAACTCGAACGATCGTGCAAATGCAGCATTGCACTTTTCCCACGGGCATCGGTAGGGTAATGTTCCGTTGTGCAGCAACTCATGTGCTCTCAGGTGGCACATACGCGTGTAAGCTTTATCACAGCCAGCAAAGCTACAGCTAAAGTTTCGTGGACGATCCTGGACCGAAACCGACTGCTTCAGTTTATCAGAGGTAGAACGTTGTTTCTTCCTTTCCTCGGATAACGCATGTGGCGTTGAGCGTTTAGATGTGTTTGGAATCTTCACATCTTCTTCGGAAAAAAGCTGTTGCTGATGTTTGCTCCCAGGTAAGTTATGCTTTCGAATGTGCGCCACTAGGTGATCCCGTCGATAGAACTGCTTTACGCACCAACGGCAGCTGAAGTTGCGTGTCAGAGTGTGGGTTACTCGATGGCGTTTTAACGTTTCCGAGCGGCTAAATCCTAGCTTACAACCTGGCCAATCACATGGGAACGGCAGCTCCCCGGTATGTGTCCGCAGGTGCACCTTCAAATGGGATGACCGCACGTAAGTCTTCGTACATCCTTGCCACTGACAGGCGTACTTTCGTTCCTTGGAGGAAAAGATAAGCTGTCTACATTCTTCGCCGGAATTGGAGCTGCTAATACCTGCGTCCTGATAACTACCATCATCGGGAGGGTCATCGTCAGGAGAATCCTCTTCAATGATATCCATGTCCTGTTCGTCTAACGCACCAACCTGAGTAGCCCAAACGTGCTTTTCATCCACATCTTCAATCTCCTCGATCTCTTCCTGCTTAATAGTTTCATTCATACTAGGGTCCTCTTCATACAGATATTCTACCTGTTCGTTTTGCAACAGAAACTGCATGAGATTTTTGGGATTTGCCGCATCGGTGGAATCTGGTTTTGCTTCTACCAGTCCGCAACCGTCTCTGGAGTGGAACTTTTCGTGTGCCTTGAGATGTTCTTTGTTGAAATACTGCTTTTTGCAACCCGGCGCCGGACAAGAATACAGCTGCATCAACGGCTTTTTGTTGCCGGTTGTCGATGGGCTTCGATCGTCTTCAACAGCGACGGTGGAATCGTTTTGCAGCAAATACTGGAGAACTGTTACACCCGACGTGGACGACGATACACCGGTCAGGCCATCGCTTTCCCTCACACGTTCCATGATCGTAACACTTTTTAATACTCTACTGTATATGTTGAGATACGCCTTTCACTGTAGAAAACTTACTGAAAAAGATACGAATTTTTCATTGTTTACAAAATGTGAATGTTTACGTTTTCATCAAAGTTTATACAGAACTCAGGTGCAAGCCATCCTGTGTAGAAAATGGCGTTACTCTGTTGGATAGGTAAACAACACTCCTCGAATTTAAATAGGTACGAAAGGCAGCTAATATATCACACCAATTGAATTTGAGACTTTATATGAACTATAAAGGCATCGATTTGCTTTTATCTTCATTCTGTACAAACTGCAGATGAATGCATGCACCTGCTTTTTGTGTATACTTTGGTTTGTTGTCAGTTCAAGCATACCCATCAGCTAGCAGTACTGACATTATTCGCTTGAATAATTTAAATTGACCGTTATTCTAGCACGTCTACGATAATGAACTGCCTCTAAATTTATTATTATTTTGATTAGTTTGAGCTCAAACTTCAATCGACAGGTTAAAAAAAGGCAACAAAATAAGTCATAAAACATAAGACTTTCAGTTCCAATTCAAATTACGGAAGGATACGAACTGATGAACGATGGCAAACAATCCCAGATGAAAACATTTTTAATAATCTCCTATCATAACAAGCTGTTTAAGGTAAAAGGCATGATTACGTCACAAGCTTTCCCGAGCGTGGGTGAAAGCGATTCTTTGTAGGGTAAACTTGCCAAGATTGATATCCTATCAGGCAAAAAGCGTATACCGGTCATAACGCAGCCTTTCATCTAAATTGAATACACATTGGACCAGAAAACCCTCCATCCCACAAGATTGCGTCATTTCTCGTAACAACAGAGTCCTCTTCCATAAGGACTACCCACACTTCAGTTGATAACGTCTGTCTCCACTGCTAATCACCGGTAGTCACCGCGTAACACAGTGTGTGTTTATTTTTAACCGAAAAAGGTTAACTTTTCTTCTCTTTTCACTCCTCTGGAGCTACACGTTGACGAACATACGTACGTGGACGGATGACTAACAAAACGTGATTCCCCGTTGGCATTTACTAGCGCATGCTCGCAGAACGAGGCGACCTTTCAAAACTTATCACATTCCTTTCGCAAGGCAACAAGGCATCATCATCTCAACGATATTCTCATTTTCCCATACCGTTCCGTAGTCAGAGGGGGATAGAGAATCGGCGACGATGGAAGAGTTTTCCCCACCGAAGAGAAAAAGAGCGTGAGAAAGTGCTTGAAACACAAGTGGATCCAATTTTCCGACCTCCGAGACCATCGTAGGGAAAATCGCTCGACGGAAAATTTAGTTTCTCTCAGGCAGCCACGCCAGCAGGGCGTCTTGCCAGTGGACCGTTTCAGAGTTGTGTTGTACATCTAAAAGCCAAATACCACAAGCAAAGCAGCATAGGCAGAAAGTTAAAGAAGGGAAGCAGTTTTTGTTTTTCCCTTCAACACAGACGCCATTATACTACCTAATTTGTTCTTTCTTCGATTGGGTTTCTGCTCTACGTTGGCATTGTATCTTGGAGAGGAAAAGTTGTCCCTTCCGAATTGAGTTTTCTGTCACCTAAAAGTCCTAGACAACCTCCGTGGAGCAACATGAGAAAAAGCTAGTCCAAATTCATTATTACCAACCTGTCCCCGTCGACTGGTTCCATTAAATGGAATGAAAATACGTGCCAGTGTGTTTGTGTGAAAAGAAAAGGATAATAAAACAGTGTCCCCATTAGTGAACTTTTCGTGCATTCCACATTCGAGGGAAATGGTGTCAGCGAAGATGGTCGAACCGTTGATAGTGCTTCTGGTTTATTTAAATTGTGAATTAATATTTTACGTTAAAAATATCAATAAACATTAAGGTGCGTTATCGTGTCAACTGTTCCCCGTTTTTTAATCCTACCGTTTCGAGTGTCGAACTGTGAACGATTACAACTTTGTGTTGAACTGATTGAGAAACCTACTCATCGACGGACTTGTTGGAAGTCGTCGAACCAAAAGGAGGACAACCCATTATCGTCCCTTTCAAGCACAGGAGCGAGAGAGGTAAATAAACTAGAAATAAACTTCTAATGTCCTTGATTTGAATATCGGTCGACGAATCGTTTGATCAATCAGTTGGTAGGTTTCATTTTATTCAGTTTTCCCATTCTCAGAGGTCCATTAAGCGTACGTCATGGAAGTCATTAACCTTCGTGCCAGATTGCACCATAATTCCAACTGGCAAAATGCACTGCAGGGCATTCCGTCCCATTTATCGATCGAAATGCAGTCTCGGTTTACCGTCGTTTGCACACATGCAGCATGTTCGTTGCAGTATTATGTCGCAGGATTCGTGTTGCCGTGCAAATATTTTTTCCCTTCCGTTTTTTATTTTCCGTTTGGTTTCGTTTAGTTTTTTTTGCAATTTTCATGAGGGGTTTCTTGCCAACAAAAGAAAACTCACCAAAGGGCTGTGCGAAGGCTCGAAACAAAACAGTCGCATTTGTGTGTGTTTATTTTTAGCACAACGTGGTGCTGCTTGTTTAAAAAAAAAATGAACCGTTGTCCTGGCAGGTGCTCGACACTTGCTTGAGAGAACTATATTTAGTTATTTATAGGGACAAACAAACCATTCCTTGTACAGCACCTTCAAGGGATTTGAGTTGTTGGATCGATAATCAACTTGCAAAGGACCTGCTTTGCTTTAGTACACTAACGCGATCCGTTGTAGAATTTTGAGTTATTTATTGAGCATTTGAAAATATATTTTTATAAACTTAACTCTACACAAAACAGATATGAGGAAACATTCCGTATAAAGCGAGGTTTGCATATGCTCCTTGTTATACATAGTTCTTCAATGAG
Organism: Anopheles sinensis; assembly: GCA_000441895.2. Classification (NCBI taxonomy): domain Eukaryota; kingdom Metazoa; phylum Arthropoda; class Insecta; order Diptera; family Culicidae; genus Anopheles; species Anopheles sinensis. The sequence continues at coordinate 460,496 of KE525041.1, read as the reverse complement.
GTTAATTGCCATGGTTTGCTCGTTGATGATTCCTTTCAATCACCCACCATTTCTACTGCACCGACTTTAGCCACGTTTGGTTCCAGTTGTTCGTTCCGGTGGGATCGAATCCTTTCACCAGCGGAAATCGAACCCGTGACCATCCTGCAATCGTGGCGAGGTGTCTATTGTGGTCCACGTGGAACGTCTCAAGCCGCGGTAGGTTCCAGAGCGTTGCGTCGAGCGTTCTCAAGCGATTGTTCGAAATATCGAGCTTGTGGAGCGAATCCAACGCGATCAGTTCCGCCGTAAGAAAACTTTCCAGCCGATTGTGGCTCAAAAGTAGCTGCTTGATACCGGTGGCTTTCGCTAGCTGGTTCAGGTTGAAGCTTTCCAGCAGGTTGTAGCTGAGGTCCAGCTTTCGAAGGGCAGTCAAACGTTCGAGCCCTAAAGGTACCACCGTTAGTCGATTCCGTGGTACGGATAGATCTGCCAAGCGGCAGTCATTCTCCGTCCCCGGGAACGAGATTTCCAGCTTCTCCAACCCGGCATTATCCAGCGTAAGGCGGACCAATTTATTCGCCTCAATTGTACACTCGTTGTGCAGATTTTGGTTGTCCGAGTTGCTGCTGAACATAAATAGAACCGTAGAGGATTGATTGAAGCGCAAGATGCGCTGTAGTTCGGTCGCGGTTCCGTTCCCCAACTCATGGACTTTGTTCGAGGTAGCCTTCGGAGGACGGTAGCCCTCGTTCCAACACTTCCAACGCTGATCCTCCTCCTGGATCCGGCTGTACTCGTAATGGTACAAGGGGCCACTTTTAGCAGCTCCCTGGACGGCGGCTACATCGCCACCGAAAGTTCCAAAGGTGACACCGACGGTCACAACGCTAACAACGGGAAACGGAGATCCATTTTAACACTTGAGCCGGATTAACGGGGGTACACTCAAAAATACTCACATCCACCACGCAACTGACATCATGCGGCTGATGCTGTTTGCTCGAGCGATTAGCGATCACTGGTTACGACCGACGAAGGTGGCACTTATCAGCTCGTGCTAAGAAGTTGACCCAGAGTCCTCCAGAGCAATTCTGGGAGGAACTAATTCGGCTCGTTTAGAGCTGATGACGTAGAAGTAGCATAAGAGGCGTGATGACACATCAGGTGATCAAATTCGTAGACAACTTTCGAAAAAATAATTCGAAATAGGAAATATAATTTTCATTCAGACAAGTACTCAAACATTTTTGCGAGATTTAACTTTCAAGTGAAAATCTTCAAGTTGACGAACCCTGATCTAAATCAAGTCCTCTACAAAATCACACACATACAACCTCGTTGATACGGTTGTTATTTTGAAGTGTTTTTAGCTTTCCTTATTACGGACAGACTGTTTGATAAGCGGAGGGACGTAAACACGGCGTAAATGAAGTGGACGTGCCCGTTTTTTTATCAAACTCGTTGAAGTATGGTTATTTTTGGAAATATAGTCTTTCTTAAGATGTGGTTATCAAAACTGCCATGAAACAGAGTCCATATGGGTGGTTTTAAAAATTAAATAACATATTTACTCTTAAAATTTCTCTAAATGAGTTAGAAAGCAAATTCTTTAACAACTTTCATTTAACCTGAAAAGTGGTTTAGAAGAGTTTAACACTAGAATACATTGATTTGAAAACTTGCCCGAATGCTTTTTATGGGTCATTTTGACCCATGTTTTTCAACACGCTGTAACTTCTTCAGTGTTCAAGATTTTTTAAATCCGTAAAGGACTACTTTTTAGTCTACTTGCTAGCTATCTTTTGGCGTTTTTAGTTTTTTGATGCCTTTCTTCATTATTCCGCTAGCTCGGTGTAAAGCAAAAAAGATCGGTTTAAACCGAATTTTAATTTTTTTCAACATTTATTTTAACAAAACGGGAAAAGTAATTAAGAAAAAAAAGTGTGCGCTAGAAAGCGTATACACTAAGCAACCTTTAAAAAATAGTTTCATATTTTTAAGATAATAAATGACATCACAAATTGGCCTTTAGAATGCGGATTTTTGAATTTTCCATAGGTTTTTTCCGTCCTCCGCTTTGTTCCATTATTCCGTACGCGAGCGTTTCGATGCGTTATGCGGGATGCGTTACTATGGAAATTGGCGTTATGTTGTACCTTTGGAGTCAATTTGTGCCATCATTTGCTATCTTAAAAATATGAAATATTTTTTTTAAGGTGGTTTCATATATAAGCTTGATAGCGCACATCTTTTTTTTACTTCAAAAAAAATTTACCGCGAAAAAATGCACTTTTTCAGTTTTTGACATTCGCGAAATCCCGTTCTTTTTTACTATGTACCGAGCTAGCGGAGAAAGGGTGAGGTGGATCAAAAAACGAAAACAGGCAAAAAGGTAGTAAACATATAGGCTAAAACACAGCCGTTTACGGAATTAAAAAGTCTTGAAAACTGCCGAAGTTACAGCGTTTTGAAAAACATGGGTCAAAATGACCCATAAAAAGCATTCTAGGGATAGTCAAGTTGGTTCTCGGAATTGGTCGAACAAAAAAATCTGAAATCATTTTTCTTAGATGCTACTTTGGATTATAAGACAAGCCTTTTTTTTGTTTGAAAAAATATTCAGCCGTTTTTGAGATATTAAATGTTAAAATCGCGTTTGGGTCAAAATGACCCCAATTTGGATTCTAGTGTTAAACATGGAAACCAGGAAATGCGGGAGCTCTACATAACAAATTTAAAAAAATATATTGATACTCTACAAATGAAACTTGAATAAAAAAAGCCACTCTGTATTTTGCTGATCATAGCGTGTAATGGAGAAATGATTGCCATTTTTGTTATCATATCTCGTTTGATGCGACACGAACGGTGCTAATTGGTTGCCAACAGGGTCGCGAAGTGAAATGTTTTCCCGAAATTTGATTATTCCCATTGATTGGGATGCATTTTGGTTTACATCATGAATCACATCTATCGCTCTCTCGTCCTGGCTTTGCTCGTTGACAGTTGAATGAAGAAGATAACGAAATCACTATGCGCGCATGTTGATGCTAATGGAAATTTTTTAGAAACGCAATCAGATGACCAGTTTGGAGGGGCAGAATTTACTGGATTCATCTGGAATAGATGGAAAATTTTCGATGCATGATAATTTTGAAATTATTTTGAAGCGGTTTCAAATAAGGTGTATCTTAGCTATTTTTCTTTTAAAAATTGGAAAAGATACGAAAAATATCAGTAAAAAAACACGTAAATGTAATGTGTTTAGAGCTAGAATGTTACCATACTTGCAACCGGAAGAATACTCGTACACTCGACACCAAGCTCTATCAACATTATATGGTCATAAAATCCAGTGTGCAAATAAACAACAGCATTCAACAACCACTACTTCGAGCATGAACTAGGCGTGTGATACGAAGTGTGATGGTGGGATGAAGAAAGTCCATCCGGTCGTAAGAAACCGCGAGTCGTTTTGACCTTGTAGTCTGTATGACCGAGGCACGTGTGCATCTAGGAAGACACTCTGGGTAGGCCCTTCACAAAGATGTGGACCAATAGAATTGTATAAATTATGTAAACGTGAGCTGGGAAGATGGTTATGATGGACAATATGTTCATTATAGCAGCTTGGTGAATGTGTCCACGAGTTATTTTTGCTTAGAACAATAAAGGGCGCACATAAGATGGCCCACTAAACCGGGTCCGCAGTCACTTGACCAGCAATCTTATCAATCTCCCCAGCTCAACCGACACACAATCGAGAGAAAGACCGTGCGTCTTTAGGTCGGACGAATGGAATTTTCCATGGATTTAACTGTGTCCGGTTACACCAGTGCAGCTAGATCACGTTTCCCTTTGCGAACGTTTGGAATCCGGATTGACAGGAGTTCAAATAACTTGATTTAATCCACGTGATCACGTGCCAATGTTGATGGAGCTCTGTCAAAACTATAATTCTTGAGACCGTTTTGCGCACGGCACACGGCACGAGACGGCATCCTGTGGGAATACAATTTAATTAAAACGGGGTCACGCCATTTGTCTACCATTCACTGATGCGCAATTTCGGGCAAAAGGCAAGAAAAATAATAGTCGCAGAAAAACAACCACCAGGCTCGCTGTGCAGAAATAAAACCACAAACAGCTGTGTACACATACACGAGGGATGTGCGTTGGTTGGCTATTGTTTTGAGCAAGGATGGTCGCAACAGTTTCAACTGTTTTCTTTTCGGTTCGTTTTCCTTTCTTTTTGCTTCAGTAATTACTGCAGGGTTTGCCAAAACATGATCATGCCCTCTTTTAAAGACGCAATACATTGCATTGTAAAACATTGCCAATTGTCGTGAGGGTAGACGATCGTAGAAATTTTGAATACATTTTTAATGCCGGTGTCATTCGATGTGATTTATTGTTTTACCCTCAAGACGATCTTATACCAAATACAATACTTTTCTTCTGCAGTACCTTAAAAGGAGCGAAACATGGCGATGCACTGACCTTCGTAACTCGCGGCTTGCAAATAGTAAAGGGACGGACCATTAGTCGGATTAGAGGGAATTGGGGAATTATGCAACTCCCGAGCTAAAACCGTCTTGCAAACATTACTGTTTTCGCTAGGTTGCGAAATTGTTTATAACATTGCCTATTATCCGACTCATTTCAAAGGTATTCTTTGATGTAAGACCACTAAAGAAAATTTAAAAAAATGCAGCATACACATTTTAGAAAACCTTGAATTATTTGTTAGTTTACCTTAATATTTGGCACACGAGATGTACAACAAATGTGGGATTGGAAAAATAAGTTAGTTTTGCTGGCTGGTGCGTATTGCCCACATTCTCCCTATTTCTTGACCGTGTTGCTGCAAAACCAGCTGATCGTTGAAACTGGTTTGTCGATTAATTGCTACCATCGTACGATTCGTAAAGAAGGTGAAGATTGGAATTTTCTTTCATTATCATAACTGCTAATGGGGGCACACTTTGCGCGTGTTATTTCCCTCCTGGTCTTTTTTGTCTTCCCCTACAACAGGCGATCAGCATCTCACTTTGTTTACTTCATCTCACTGATCGTGCTGAATACATCACATCCTGTGATGAGATAAAATCGTACGTCATCTCATGATGAAAGGCTTGCTTTGTTTTGTTACCTACCCACCCTACCAACCTCCTCATGTTTTGGTTACCTACATGCTTTTATTTATCTTTTCTGTTTACATGTTCTACTCTCTCACTTACCCATCGTTGGTTTTTTTTTCTCTTTTCAGCTACAAACCATTCGAAAACAAGTTCCGGACGAGTGTGCGTGAGACGCTTCCCGTCTCGCTCCGATAAAAGTGACTTAACTTAAGCCTCCTCACTTAGCATTCTCACATAAGTACGCTAGGGGAAAAAGAGAGCCAACCGTACGCCGATCTCGCTTGTGTACGTTTGAACTCGGGTGCACCTCGCTTTATAAATTGTAGGCCCTGCATCAGACGAAAACAAAGCAGTCGCGAGTCAGCGATTGAACTGATCGGAAGTCCTGCAAGTGCCTCCCGCGTGAGGGCAAATCAAGTGAGAAATACATCCAAGTGTAAAACGTCGGAATCGTAAAGTGTCCGTTTGAGGAGTTTATTTTTTTTCAACCTCTTAGAAGCTCAACTTTGTTTGAGCGACCAACAAACGCCTCAATGAGTACATTAACGTGGACTAAACGCGCTTAAAACGCAAAAACAAAGTAGAGAAAGTGTGAGGTTTTTACCCAAAGTGACGTCGCTTTATGTTTTACCAATTTTTTAATCGTGTTATTCTGACGAGGAAGAGGAAACCCAAATTATAAGAAAAAGGAGAGAAAAGCAGCGGAAAAGCAGCACCTATTCGTAGGCGAAACGCCAATTTCGTCCTTTTCCTTAAGTTTAGACTTTGTGCGTGCAAGTGTTGAGGGTTTGTCGGTTGTGTTCGTGTGATAAACTTTCATCGCACAGGTAATCAAAAGGACGAACCACACGCAGGGGTTTGTTTTGTGTCGTAGTCGGGTGTTTCTGTACAAACCGAACTTTAAACCAACAAACCTAAAGGAGCATTAAGACAGAGCAGCATTTCTTTCGTGCGGAAGGTGGCCGAAAGGAAAATTTTTCTCACTGGGGCTTAGGCCGTTGTATGGGTAAGTAAAGTCGATTAAGAATTTTTCAAACAGCACCAACTGGGACGTTTTGTTAGGAAAAAGAGAACGTAAGCTGCCAAGGTTAGAGTAGGTTCACTTTGTTACTTGGGCGATCGGTGATCGTGCAGTCGATCGGGCAATCACTTGTAAGGAAAATACTTTTTTAATGGATTTTAGGAAGGTTTTTGACCGCAATAAATAAATCATACATACAGGACGTAGTTTGTTACGCTGCTGTTATTCAGCCATAATTGGATTAAGCTTCACAGAGGTAGGAGTAATTGAATTAATCATAATCGCCTTGGAATTGGATTGTCCTGCGTTGACCCGAGGATTTTGTCTGCTCCAAGGGGCTTTGAAGGACGGACACGCAGACAAAATGTGTCAAATTCTCGTTAGCTAAACCAATGGCATAGTCAAGGAGAAACCAAAAATAACCCGTGATCAGATAAGTAGGTTACTGGAGTCCATTGTGGTCCATATACAAACACACTGATATCTTTCACACATGGCGATTGTTGTTCAAGTCGTTCCAACTAAGCCATTTTGTGTTGCCAAGAGCGCAATGATCATGTTTACGCAGAGTGTTTTTTAGTGTCCCTCCCGCGAATTATTATCGCGAACCGCGAATGATGTCACTGACTTCGACTTCGTGGGGACGCAGACGAGCATAAACTCCACGGGGAAATAACGTGATGCCGTGTCGAGCTGATTCATACGCAATGGAAGAAAAATGTATATCACACCACCACCAACTCGTGCGCGTTGGAATGGCAAGATGGCGCGTGGGTTAGGACTTTGACCACCATGTAAATGATATGGAGAAAAGTTTCACACCAGAGGCGGAAGTTGCTTGGTGCGATCGACTTCCCGGTCCGTGATGGATGGCGATTCTTTGAAGGCAAACCAATTTAGTTACTAATTGTGCTGTAAATAAAACAACATTTCATGTAAATTAATCTAATGATCATGCTAACGTTTGCTTCATACTCGATGTTGTTCCGTTAAACGAAAGGAGCGTTTCTTTTCCATCGGCCCAAATGCCAGCGTAATTGGTTTAAATGGACAAATGGAACGCCTTCATCTAAGAGAGGTGTTTATTTTACGCCCGACTCTTTCGCTTCGATTTTCTTGTGTACATTTTTCTACCCGATTGCCAGCCAGTTCCCCGCGGAGTATAATTACCGTATAACGATTCACGCCATTGCGCACGCCATACCATGTGAGGTTGGTCACAAAGGAAGGAAAACATGACGATCATATGCGAACGGGAAGGCAACTCCCGGCAGGGCGTAGGAAGGGACACGTAGCTGGGGAATTTATGACACGTGACGAAATGGCATTCAATGTCAGCAAATTGACGGCGGGTGACTAGAGCGATTCCTTTTTCTATTTCTTATCAACATGTTGTGGGCAGATAAATAGACAGCCATCATCATGCCATAATAACACCTTTACCTCGTGGCGTCTGTGCATAAAACGTCCAACAAACAGTCGTGTGCCTCGTGGCAGATAAAAATTGGAAACCAATCCCACAAAGTAACCCATCGACGTCACTTCGGACGAGCTGGAAACGAGGGTTTGTTTGGTAACAGATGGTGGTTGTTTTGATTTTTTTAAATACCCAGGCAAAGTGAGCGAATCGAAAGATGAGATATTTTTCTCACGTTCCACGTGACAGTGGTGAAAAAGAGAAAGAGCGAGTAGCTTACAAACACTACATGTGTCTCGCTTTGTTGCATGGGCTATAATGTAAACAAAGGGAAACGATGAGAGAAAGGTATTTTTTCGTGAGTTGAGAGAGAGCTGGTGAGAAAATGGCGGCTTTCATCTGTCAACCGATTTAAATCCCGGGTTTTTACCGTTAAAAGTGCGTGATGTTTTAATCAACATGAAACAATTGAAAATGCATTTAATAAATGTAAATGATTTAAATAGTCAGTTTGGTTAATATATACGGGAATATATGACTGTGAATCTACATTGTTATTAGTTTATGAGAGTTTATTTCCACTACCGTCGACTTGTGTAGCGGTTATTCAGGGGGTTTTAAGTGGGTTTTCTTGTATTGTTTAACTAATTTTAATTGTTTATATTCTCCCTTTATTTTGCAGAGCGTGAAAAACAAACGTTTATAAAAGGGGACGAACCGGGCCTGGCTGGCAAGCAGGGCCGGAGCGATCTTATCTGTGCAAACGCGATTTCAATTACAAGCGTCGAACGTCAGGATGGCGCCTACGTACCAACCGTCGGCCGCTGGGGCAACGAGTGGCCAAGCTGACTCGGAACCGAGCGCCACGCATTGCTGCCCGTGGTACGGGAGGACCACGGGCTCGGTCGATCTGCCCGACGATTGACCGAACCGGACAGTCACAACTACGATGTGACGACCAACGACGATGAGCCTGCACCGCCGTCGCGGCCAGGGCCACCGGTCGACCCGACCGTCGCCGCCGCCACCCCCGGTGGCGCGCTCGGACCGGACGAGACCGAACTGGCCGCCGCCGACGTTGCCACCGCTACAGCCGCCAGCATCCGCAACGGTGGTGTTGGTGGTGGTAGTGGCCGCTGGATCGCGGACGACGGTGACAGCTACAACATGGCCACGTTCGGCCAGACGAACGGGGTATGGCCGATCCGGCAGCCACTCCCGCTGCCCAAGTGGTCCAGCAGCCCCGTGGCGCCGTACGTGGTCGACAAGCTGTGGCAGTACGAGGATCTGGTCGGCCTGATTGAAACGAAGCTGCAACGCATGCTCGAGGAGACGCACTACAACACGGCGAACAACTTCGTGGACTTCTACAAGGCCTACCGGCGGGTCGGACGCGGGGAGCTGAGGACGCACTTCGAGCACTACACCATCCCGATCAACCGTCGCCATCACATGTGCGTCAGTTTGGCCATGGAAATTGTCTCTAGGTAGGTTCAACTTTCGAGTTTAACATAAAGGAAGAAAGTTAATTTCCTTTATCTTGGAATTTTTTAGAGTCGCTGAACATCATCCGGAAATCGCGGACCGTCTCTATCTGGTATCGTGCGAGGAAGCCCTGGACGAAACGGATTCGTACATCCAGCACTGCGAGGAAAACGGCATCGAGTACGCAGGATCCACCCTCGAGAAGGAACACGCCCTGGTCGCGATGAAGATTGTCGTCGGTGGGCGCGAGGGAGCCTTGATCCTCGACCCCGGCTATCACGTGGCACGGGCCGTGACCGTCATGAAGGACCAAAAGTACCCGCACACCGGGTGGTTCACGCAGTCGGACGAGCCGCATTGCAAGCGCGAGTACAGCTACGCTTTGCACGATCACAACAGCGACTACATCACGTGGACGGAACGGATTACCCGAGGCGGAAAGCAACAGTACGAACAGTCGCTCGTTTACATTGCCCGCCCGTACCGGACCGCGATCGATGTTACCGTGCGCCGGAATCTGGTGTACAACTTCCGCTCGCTGTTGTCTCGTGATGCAAAGGGACGCGTGTGTGCCGGAATGTACTTCCCGCTCGTGCCGAATCCGCTCGATGCGCAAGTGACGCTGTTCTACGACAACGCCAACGATAGCCAGGTGAAGCAGAAGTTCAAATTTGCCGTCTTTCGCGACCCCGAGAAGGTAAGCTATCGCTACAACAACGGTTATTACTGCAATGGAGAAAACATCCTAATAATCCTTCTCTTTGTCCTGTTTTAGATTCCTGATCCGGTGATGGTGCACTTGGAAAACTTGGCCCCGCAGCTGAGGATGCCGGTTGGAGACCTGACCGACCTGATGGTCGATCTGGCCGAGTCGGTTCACGACGTCGAGTTCGTGCAGCAGGTGCTCGAGATCAACAACCACATCAACGAGCTTTCGGCAGATAATTAAACGATCCATTTTCTTTACCCTTCCCGTATTTGAGGGAGGGAGAGGTATTTTAGCACTTGCAACGTTTGAAGCAGAACAACTTTTACTCTATTCTTCACACTTTTCCTTCACTTCCAGTACTCTGTAAGTCTAAATTCCTCTTGAGATCAAATTATGGATGAGAAGTAAAGAGGATCGCGAGACCGATCCTGATAGTGAAGGCACACATTTGTTTATCTTGCATTCTTTAAATCAATATTAAATCAGCGTACGTACAGTGTTCTATTACGTGTCTATTATTAGCAACTAATTCAATATTCCGTCACCATAAGTTGCACTTAATTACATCATTGCAAACGTGCTGCAGAGTGAGCAGAAAAGGATTCGTTGTCTTTTATATTATCTAGCTTATTTGAAAAATGACACCCGGTTCGTTTCGATGTTGGTTTGCGATCGTTAGAAAGATCCCAGTTCGACAGGGATCTTTCTTGTTTTTTTAAAGAGCATTTCCATTCCCTTGCGTTTGCTATTTTGAAAATATGTGTAGTGTGTTTTTTTGTCGTATATGTCTCGATCGAACAACGATCCCGTCGGTGCCGCTTTCGTTCGCACGATCGGGCCGGCATTGGCGGTGAACGAGAGGTAGAGAGGACTTAAAAGCAGCGTTTAAAGTGTAGTAGTTTCAATCTTAATCGGACTATTTAATCATTTTCAATTAAAAATGTATCTATTCAACCACAATACAGCTTGACAAATAAAGCAAAGAAAATGAATACGTGTGGAGGTGTTTTGATTTGTTCGAAAGAAACCCGGGGAAAAAAGGTGGGTGGTCAGCCACGGTTTGTTACTTTCTCTTATGGGATTCAATTGTTGAGAATCTAGAAGTAAGACTTCAATTTCAACAATAACAACGTTAAGAACAAACTAACAAAAAATGAAGGTCTCTTTAGTCCGAAAAAAAACATCAGATTGCATTATTTTCCAAAATTTAATTGCTCTGCCAAGTCACGATATTTATGCCACGTGTTTGACATAATGCATGTAAAATGTTGTGTTTTGGAGAAAGGTAACAATTGAGGTGACTTTAAAGGATCGTATGATCATTGATTTTGTGTAGGCATTCAATTGTGTATAATCAGTTGATAGATCGATCTTCAAAGTTGTTATTAGCAAAACCTCCACCTGCATCTAGTAGACTATGCAGGTTATCATTGTTGCTAGGCACAATATATTCACATTTTGGGTGGTTTATTAATGGTCTAGAGGTCTATGACTTTTTGATAGAGCCAAAGTTGTTTGAACGTTTGTTTAATGGAGTTTAAATTGGTCATCACATTTAGTAACACGCAGGGGGCAAACATTAACGGGTTATGTTTTGTGTACAATTATATTATGTTTCATTCCGTACGAGTAATAAAGATTGCCTTACGTCGATCTAGAGCAATTGCAAATATTTAAATTAGCGGCTAAATTGAGGGTTCTCATTAGAACGCAGACGCACGAGTCGGTGGAAAAGTAAGACCTACGATCTACTCTTTCCGATCGCTGCCACGCACGCACGGGAGGCACGGCAGGCACTTACACGAAGGTAGTCCCAGGGCGGCCAGAACCCGACGGTCCCCCGTTTTAGCCGCAAAAGTCTCTCTCATTGTTTGGTGCGCCGTGCGCGTCCGCCGCGTGCGGTTGCACAGCATAGTTGAAACGAAGAATGATAAATGGGTGGATTTGGCTCATCCCGGCGAATGAACGGAATCCGGCGCGTTTGAAATCAAACGTGAACGATGGAACGAAGAACAAGCATCCGGGGGGAAGATTTATAACGTGAACCTAAAACCAGCGGGCTCTGCTTTACGCGCGAGTGTATTTGCCCCAGATGTGCAGCATGAAGACGGAGGCGATGAAGAGAAGCGACATCACGAGCACCGGAACTGGGCCACTGTGGGAGGAAGGGAAAGAACGGTACCTCATTAGACGGATGTTCCATTTTGTGGCGAAAGAAAGCAACGCGTGGCATGTGGAATACTTACACCTTGATGCCAGGGGAGTCGTCGGTGTAGAAGCGCCACATACCACCGGATCCGGTGCCTGTGGTACGATTCCGTGCTGCCGTGGTAGTCGTGGTGGTTTTGCGCTGCTTCAGGTTGCTGGAACCGCCAGCGGCCGCTCGCGGGGCCGACGTGGGCTTCGACGGTGACCGGCTGCCACTGCCGACGGACGTGGAACTTGCTGGGGCAGGCTGTTACGAGCGGGGGAGAATACAAATTGTACACGTTTAGCAATCACGCACGACCATCAACATCCCAATGCTTTCGGATCTTCCGGACGTCGGAGACGCAAACCTCACCATGTTTTCTTTACGATAAACTTATGCACAACACTACTTGAACGAAACTTGGAATGCAGCGAACACAATGCACTTTCACGGGAAAACGATGAAGATCGCACGAGATCGAACTACGCGCGAGGAAGGAAAGTTTATTTGTGATCCAGCAAATGCCACCGCAACGATACGCGAACAGGACCGGGTCGAATGGGGATCCACGTAAACTACACGTCGCTGACAAATGTCAAAAATTAGTGTTGGGAGAATCGGGATTCAAAAGACTCGAAGATTCGATCCCTAAAGGGATTCTAAAGATTTGAATCCCTTTTGACAGTTTAGGATTCAAATCAGATTTGATTTTTTTGGGATTCCTATCAGATTTGATTTGTTTGGGACTCGATTTGATTTGATTCAAACTTGGCCTGAATCTATTTGAATTTGGTGTGAATCGACCCATACACGAGGTGAGTCGTATTGGACACGTATAGAGTTGATGTAGAGACAATTGCTCTAAGTGATTGATTTCAGTTGAGTCGAATCGAACGCTGTATAGAAAAAAGTTCTTCGCTCGAATTTACTTAGGTTCGAAAAAAATTCATGAACCTATTTTTAACAAAGAAATACAGTGGTACATCGATTACCTGAGGAGTTCTACTATTCCATTCGAAGGACACCTAGCAATGGAGGATCATTTCGCTAAAACGTATAAAAAAAATTCATAAGATGGACTAACTTTCATCGTCGTATCGAAAACCCTCAATAAAAATAGTCTCATAAGATCAAACATGTTCGCTCAGCGATAATGCTGAAAGTGCGGGCAAAACAACAAAATGAGTTGCTTCACTGTTTTAGCCGATCGTTGCGGTGGATTCAATTTGAATGTTATCTCTGTTACGCAACATAACCGGCTACATGTATCACTGCAATGGCACAGATTGCCATAATCTAGGCAAAACTAGGGTAAAACCAGTAAAAAAAACCGTGTACTGCTCATGATATGAAGGGTTGGGATTCGGACTCGTAGATCCGTATCGCAGAATGGATTTGCTTTTTCCATCACTAGTCAAAATTAGCCTCAAAATGTCAAGGTTGTTAGAATAAACATTCAAAAACCTTGGTTACGCTTTGAAATAAAAGATTAATTTGGAACTTTATTTACAACTGTTTAGTCTGCGAACCGAATATGACAAATTAACCCTTATATTAAAGGTCTTTTTGAGCGAAATAACTTAAAAAGAAGTAAGATTTCGGAGAGGTAGAGGAATCGTTAGATTATGTCGTTCCTGTCTTAGGAATTATTGCACCCAGTTGCAAAGAATATCAGATCGATATGTCAAGCCATTCGTCAAGCCTTGATTGCGAACACGTGGTTGTTTAAAAACGTTAAAACTTTGTAATTCGAACAACATTAAGGCCCGTAGCACGGATTTCGATCGTAGAAATCCGATCGAAGTCCGT
>KE525041.1:416901-446657 GCA_000441895.2 Anopheles sinensis | reverse complement strand
TCGAGCTGTCAATTTCCATACAAAAAAATAAATGATCCGGTTCGTTTGGCGAAATATGTATGAAAATTAGACAGCTCGATTCGATCGGATTTCTACGATCGAAGTCCGTGCTACGACCCTAAATTACTTTCGCTTTTATATACTTTTTAATATTTTCTAGGTTTTAAAAATGTTGCGACCAAAACCACCGCTGCAATTCTTGTTAGGAATATTTAGATCAATACAAAACATTTAATACAACTTTAAGTTGAGTTTTGTTGAACATTGGTCATGGAATCGGAATTAACAATTGTTCAGTACCATTCCTTTTTCGTTATCAATATATTATAGCAAGAATTTTATTTTAAAAACACAGTTCTATCGAACATTTTATTCACACTTCCTTAACGCAAGCATCATGGAACTTGTTTCCGTGTCCGAATACTTTACAATGTAACGTAGAACAAATGAAACAGCCTGTTAACAGCAAAATCGATAAAGGGATTTTTTTCCTACCACAAAACAATGATGACATGTAGGTAATAATGATTTCTTCTTGTTTTCGACTCGATGAACGGTGAAAATGCATTTACCGAGGCAGATTGTCACTCCAGCGGTATTTCAACAGCGTAGGTCACGTGGGCAGGGAACATATTGTCGATGGAAACTGAAAAATAATAACCACAGACTGCTTTATCAGTGTTCAAATAACCCAAATATGGGTGGGGAAATTTGACCACGGAACCAAGCGGTACAAAAATTGGAAAACGTCCAGACGCGCTTGAGCGCACGCGAACTACATTTTTATTACTTTTTCATTAGCGTAATCATTGTTGGGACGGTCGGGTCATGTATCGGTTATGTTTTATGGCTTTTCTGCCAAAGTCACCGGGAGCCAAAGTCCTGGATCTTGCCCGACATGGCCCCTCGGGCTCTGAATCTCATTCTTTTCCGTCGCACCATCTACCTTCTCGCCGTGCCGATGGAGGTTTTAATGGGAAATAAATCTGTTCATTAAAAATTGGCAATTATTGCATTGCCCCGTGAACTTGCCCAATTGGCGAAGAATTTCCTGTGACCTAAAGAAAATTGTTCCCCGTACCGGGAGACATCGATGTGCTTCTCCATCATATTGGGTCGGTTCCACGTTCCTGCTTTGCTGGTTCGTGTCGTCGTCATTTTTATCATTTTCTGCCTCTATTGGAAGCTTAATCAACGTAATGGAAAAAGGGGGAAACGGTACACACGTTACCGACGAGCATGCTCTTTCCGGATGGATTGTACTATTGTGGTTGAGCGAGCGTTTTAAAGCAACTAGCGTAACTACTGCACCAGTTTCCTTTCGCTTTGGCTTCCGTTTTATTGGGAGGAAGAAAGAATTTGTGACTCCATCATCCTGCACCGACTGATTCGAGCCGTTCGGGTTAGAGATTCGCTGAACCGTTGGTAGTTGCATGATTGTTCCCATTGTTAGCGGTGGTTGTTGGAGCGTTAGGATTTCATACGATCTGCTCGGAACTGCACGCTTTTACAAGCATATTTTTATGCCTGCTTGCATTCAGCGAGTTTAAAGTAATTTTTCAACCCTACAGACATGAAGAGATATTTTTCACTTAAAAACACACACATAAACTCACATATACAATATAACGCACAAAAACCTCATGTGGTTACATTCCACAACATTCCATTGTTGCATGGTGGAGAATGCTTTGGAAATCAGTTGTCTTCCGATGAAGCGTAACATGATTTAAATCCGCTAACGAGCTTTTATTGCAGTCAGTGTGAAAAGTCGAGTTTTATGATTGATAAAAAGGCATCCATTTACAGTCAATTGCACGCGCTCGTGAAAGTCTCCCGTTCATTATTGTTTGGATTCTCAGGTTTCATTTATTGGTAAGCGATTATGGCCGGCTTTAGTTGGTGTTGCCTATTTAACGATTGATTGATTTGATATATTGTGCGTAAATTGTTGCAGCATCCTGCTGGTTCTTTACAATTATTATTTCTCACCCAAATCATTAATACTTTTTAAGTTTCTTGTATTAAAGGAATTTTTTAAGAACTTCACTAACCTTACCACAAAATCATCTTTTCAAATTTCCCGTTTGTTTATTTGTTAATTTTACCATTCTCCAAGTATTTGACAAATCCTTCTAATAATATACAATATACAGATTTCTTGATTTTTTATATTTTAGATCAGGGGTCGGCATACATTTCCTAAAAAGGGCCAGATTATTAAAAAGAAATCTAAAACGCGGGCCGGATATCTTAAACGGTTATTAAAAGTTTTCAAAGTAATCTTCTTCTTCTTCTTCTTTGATGGCTAGCTCACAGTTGAGCACGTCGTGCTGACATGGCCTGGTCAAAGTAATACTTAACCCATTTGAAAAGAGTATCAACTTTCTAAATAGTGAAGTCACATGAAAAAGTGGTAAAAATTCAACCATTTAACTTTTTAAACGATTTTCATACCCTTTTTCCTTAAGTTTTGATTGCTTTCAGCACATAAATTTTGGGTTGTTGAACAGTTAATTTATTTCTTTAATTTTACTTGAAAGTAATCCTCCACTCAAATTACTTTAAAATATCTTGGTTTACTAACGTATTGTCTGCAATTAAAAGAATTCAGCTTCAAGAAATTTTCTAAATTCGAGCCTTATTTTATGAAAATACGAGTGTGAAAACTGTATTCCGTGAATGTAGCTTTTTTGGATGCAAAGTAAACGAGTTATTGCCGCCGGATTTCAGACGAGGCTTACGAGACAAGAAAACTTAAGAACAATCAATAATTTAAAAAAATCTTACAAAAAATATACGAGGAAGTCACCTGGTATTGCACACCTCGTTCAATTATTTCAATTTTCATTTTCGGCAAAGAACCAAACCTGACATCGTAAATAAAACAAATAAATATAAGATAAGTTTTTTGTGTGGAACACTCAATTTTTTTTACGGGCCGGATAAAATCAGTTGGCGGGCCGGATTTGGCCCGCGGGCCGGACTTTGCCGACCCCTGTTTTAGATAATTGAAAAATTAAAATTTGTAAGTTTTGCCAGATTTGTTTTAGCTGTTAACCGTTACAAAAAATATAATGTAGAGGTTTGTTTTCAATAACGTTTAATGAAATATTACTATAGATTGTGCATGGTATTAAATAAAAAAACAGATTTCTTGTGGTGAAGTTGTGTTTAATGTTTACTTCTTGGCGTTTAGGTGGCGTTAAAACAACAATAAAATGAGTGTAAGAGACTTCAACGATGTCATATATTTCCAATGTGCAAAAGTTTCCTCTTCCAGAAAGCCACAAAAGCCCCAGAGATAAGCCTTACTTAGGCAAGTCAAAGTTTCCATGCTGGTGGCAAAGATTTCACAACAGAACGCCGTCGCTTCTGTACGTTATTGATTAATTCTTCAATTTATCACACATATCATCAGGGAAGATAATAGATTCCCTTCCATTTCCTCCCCCACTCGCACCCCAATGATTGAGAAAATGGGAAAACCACCTGAGCCCAGCGAAGTGCGGATTGTGATGCTGACGGCATATGCGAACCTTTGCGAATGATAAATCTATTTCCATCCACTTTCGGCTCAAGTTTTGTTTCACTTATTCTTCTTCGCAGTGAGCCGAATAGGGCCATGATAGATGCGTGACTCGGGAAAGGATTTTTTCGTCTGTTCGGAGTCTTCGGAGTCTTAATCACGCACGCCTCTCATTAACGACCATAATACGCTTGATGCTACCGGTCTGAGCTGGCCTTTTTTGGTGGCCCCGATAATCCTTCATTATCACCTTTCGGGAATCAAAGTGCCGAACGTGAGCTTATTTCCAGCTGAAAGGGATGCTGAAATGGCGGCGCGGATTGATTCGACACCGAAATAGTCGTCCACTAAGTGGTACTGTTTGACGAAAGGCACGCACGTCCTTGTCTAAAGTAACGGTCCAGTTAAGAGTAAGAGACCAAGCACCAATCCGTGTTCCTCGTAGGTTGTCAGTCTTGACGGCAAACCGGAAGAATTGTGTCACTTCTCCCGAGGAAGCTTGCTTACTCAGCAGATACTGCACCTGATTCCGTGCAAGACGTTTTTCTCCCGGAAGAAAGCCAAGTCTGTGGCCATTGTATTGTTTCAGGCCAAAAAATGAAAGAAATGGCAAACTCCAAAAGACAACCATCAACCCCTGGTCCTTGCCGAGGGCAAACTCGTTGACGGAGAAGGGAGCAAAAATCATAACTAGCAAAAATAGAAACGGAATCATTTTTAGAGAGTCATCCAAAAATTTTCGCCGCATCTTTTCGCTGTTCGGACAGCTTCCGAGCATCGATCGGGAGCAAATGGTGCACCGTCACTGTCACGGTTCTGGACAAAAACTGACTCGTCACTCCGACATCCGTTCAGTTAAAAAGTGACGGAATTCCGGCGTGGAAAGCGAGGAAAAATGGGGGTGCCGAACAAGGAAACAATCTTGTCATCCGAGCAGAGAGTTTTGTTTTACGCGAAAACTCTTCAGGATTGATGTTCGGGCTGTCTCGAAAAGTGTCATTCCAGCACGCTTGGGCGCTGAAGTAGCCAGTTCTTGGGGTTTGGTATGCGTCTTGTTAACGAGCGTTTGGTGACTTTTGCGTTCACGATGGGAAACTTAACGGTGCGGTGGAATGTTTGACATTTTTTCTATAGCCTTGATTTTATATATTTTCCTACTAGTTTAAGGCCATGTTAAATTACTTTATTTGGTGATAAAGAAAGAAACCACTTTTTTGTAACACTTCCGTTGTACATTTCCGTAATCATGAACTTACCACCTAGAACGAGAAGTTCTCAGCCCGAGGCTGTCTATCAAAAAACCTTTTCAAGAAATACCAGTTTTACTCCCTTCTCACCATTGCTACAATCGAATGGTTTCTTCCTCGAACAAAGCGAGAAGATGGGTGCAATTTAAGAAGTTCTCCGCAAGTTCCCGGCCTTCACTACCTGCGCATACCAACATCGGAGTAATCTGCTTCATCAACACGCCCCCAGACACTTGTTCGGAGTTTTCCCTTACTTCCGCCTCCGGGGCGTGCGGGGAAACTCGGCAAATCCGAGCTTACGACTCAGATGTTTCGATTTCGATTTCTATTTTATGTCCCAGATTATATCTTTCCTCCCGTGCCTGTCGGAACTGTAACGGGAAATGTTTCAAAAACTCTGACAAGAGGCACTTTCGATGCGACGTACGATAGACAGCTTGGGTTTTTGTTGCGTGCTCCGTTGCCGATGAAAACTTTTACGCATGCCCCCATTTTATTTTACCTAACAATTGGAGTACATTGTGAGCCAGAGAATTTGCTTTCCCATCGGTGATGGATCATTGAAAAAAATTGAATATTCTGACGTTCAAATTTTCTTTGGAAGATTGGAAGCTTTTTTGCTCATGAATGTTAATTAATTATACAACCACATGCACACTTATCTACTGAAATTGAATGTCTCTCGTGTGGTGTTATAATATGTATTTCAAGTAGCGTTCCCATTGAAGGCTATTAAATTCGTCATAGTTGGATTTACCTTTAAGAACGAAAAATCTCAAGGATTTAGTGAAATAAGATATTCAACAGTGGAAATCTCAATCCACACAAAATAAATGAATACCAAATTATGTTGTTTGCATGCAAATAAATAACACATCATTTGAATAAAGCATGGCATTAGATCACCTTTTTTTTCAATTTGGTAATTTAATGGTTCAGTACGTTTAAGCAAAAAGTAATTCTGAAAGTGAACTAGAAATGAAATCTTTTGATGCATTACAGTTGGAAGCTTAAATGCGGTTGGTTTAGAGGAGTATCAATACTTTTTGGATTCAAACGGATAGGACAATTAATAAGTTTTGGAAGGTAAAAGATATATAACGACCACCTGGAAAAGAATAGAGAAAATGAATAACTAAACTAGACTATATTCGGGAAATGCCACTTTTCTGCCTGAATTACTTTACGTCAACTTTTCTATTCTTATTTTGACAGTTTGACATGATAAAGAATAAAAAAAATTAAGAACTGATTAGTAAAAATATAATTTTATCTTTTATCTCTCGTAGACTTTTTCAAACTACGGTGTCTTAAAATGTTTGTTCAATTCTAAGTATAGTGCCAGTTTTAAGACGTTTTCTTATGATATTTGATATAAGTATACATTATTGAAACTAAGATCCTTAACATTAGCTCGCTTCCTCTTTCATTTTATACAAAAAGTTTTGTGTCTCGCGTAAATTTATTTTTATTAAAAAGTGATCCAAATCCTAAATTGAAATAAAAACAATAGAAGAACAAACAGTAGAAAGGGATAGAGTCAAACAGCGAGCTATTGCAGTAGTAAACGGACTCTGAAATAAAACAAGTTCAACTTTGGGGAAACGGCTGTCAATTTTACATGCCTCAGCCGAATTGATGGACAACACATACTTCAGCATCATGATGATGAAAATTTGTTTGTACAAAAAAAAACAAAAAAAAAAAAACAAATACAGCATGAAAAGGGAATACCGTAGCGAAATATTTGAAAACAAAACTAAAAAGGACAGAACCATCCGAAATTCAAAAGTCCCCCGATGGAACGAAGGAACAAATTCAATGGCGACTTTTGTAGAAATTTCGGATGGCACGACGAAGTTTTCCCGGTTTTCGATGCGCACGGATTTGTTTAGTCTTTTCGAGCGGCTTTCTGTTGGTTTTTTGTCCACTCAATGCTTCCTGAAACGCTGGGAAAGATGGAATCCTTCCATCGAAGCCGCTGTAAAGTTGATAGATTTTGAACCACAAACTCCCGCGTCCCCCGGGGGAGCTTCGTCTGTTTGCTGACCCGGTGTTGTGGGGCTTTTTTAGCCTACAATCATCGGCCTATCGATATGTTTGGGGCAAGTTTTCTCTTCGTGTCTCACAATGGGATTACGCTGCGGCGGGAATATTGATTTTCTTTTTAAAAGCTTTTCAATATTCTCAATTTATCGCTCAGGAAGTGGCTGTATCGATATTGAAGTGGCCCATGGTTTTCAATACACTTTTCCGTAATATTACAGTCGCAATCGGAGGCTGGTGGAAGTCCGAATGTTTTGCGACTTTGTGGCAAGCAACGAAGAATGTAAACGATCGATCTCACAGCGGGACAATGGGTGGCGAATTCCCGAAATGGTTGCCAGTGTTTAGATAAACCCGAAACCGGGACGACGAAATCGTATCATTAGCAAAGGCGTAGAGGACCCATTTTCCTCCCACTCCCCACCCACCTCGGGTTCGATTTTCCGGCCGAAAAGCAGAAAGGAAAGCTTCAATCAACAAATCAACCGCTTCAAAATGAGTGAAAGTAGCAATGCGTGACGGGACGATTCTTCGGGTGGGTTTGTACCTCCCCCCCCTCACCCAAAACACCCACTCGTACAAAGTACATGAAAAGGATCATGGACTGAATCCCACTAAGTGGAAAGTTAGCATTCTGCGGCCCGTGGGAGAAGTTGGTTGTGCTTTTGTGCGCTCTGTTAATTAAAGTTTATTCAGATGTTATTCCGAACTGTTTCTTTTCGAGGAGGTTTGTGTGTGTCTGTGTGTTTCTGTGAGCCGTTAACTCCAGTATCCTCGATGGCTACGGTACAGTTTTTCCCCGAAGGTTCCATTCCATTTGTTTCGGCAAAGGGGCATCACAATAAAGGATCTACCCCGGTTTTCCAACTCGATACCGGTTTGCTGCCCACTTTGGCATCGGAATTCATTCGCATAAATTTAACGCCAGTTGAATCGGACCAAGGGATCCTGATAAGGGTGCTTTTTGATGCCGTTTTTCGTGTGATGTAAAAGGTTGGATTTAAATAAAATTGATTGCCAGTTGTGCAATAGACGAATTATCGCAGGATGAAGGAGGAAGTTTGGGATTAGCGAACGTGAAAGTAAAATGATTTCTAATAAGTTTTATTTTTAAGTCAAACAAAATCGTTGATTGACAGTAAGCGCATTCAATTGACAGACATTTTAAAGAATCGAGATTCGCAAAAAATGGAGAAAACTGTGTTTGTTATTTATAAAATGGAAAAGTGTGTGATATTAAAAGAAAATCAAAGACTCTCTCAATCGAATAATCGATAGCTTCCCTTTTATCTTACTTAAGCTTCTCGTTTAATCTTTTGCAATTACATAAATATTAAATTGTGGTAGAAAACGCCAACATGCACCAATATTCAAAGAAACCTCTTAAGATCTAACACCGGCCTTTAAACCCTCAACACGACACGGGTGCAAATCATAATGAACGAGTAAGTTGCCTCAGCATACCGCAGACTCTGGAAAAGCGTTACTTTCCCACAGATCGACGTCTTCGGTGCGAAACCAATAAATTTTCCCATCTACCAGCATGCCGTCATGCACCGCAGAGTCTTTGTGGTCATGTTTTTCCCACACATGAAGTGTGTGTATGTCTGGGAGTTTGTGCGTACATCATGAGCTTCGGTTCTGAGGGATTGAAAAGGCATCTCATGGAAAGTACGATCGATCTGAGGCTCCTTTGCTTCGTCAGAAGTGAACTTACCGTTTGTGGGAGAAAAATGGAAACCAATTTATATCGAGCTAACAACACGTGTGTAAATAAATGTTAGCTTTTACCTTTCCGAGGTACCGGGGTTTTCCTTTTTCAAGCCACTAAAGTAGTGGTAAGGTGGGTCAAGATTCTTCAGGAAACCGTTCGAGCCTCGGGTGGCCCTGCTTACGGATACATTATCATTCGTTGAGACGTTCCTGTCCGTAAAAGCTGTATTCGACTCTTTCAACAGGATTGTAAGTCGGTCACCAGGAGAGTCTTCGATTTCTTGCAATTGGAACACCAATTAATTTACCTTTTTTGTCAAACATTGATTGAAAGTCTTAAGGGAATATTTACTGTCAAAGGTTTTTGATCGGAGCGGTTTTTTGTTGTTAAAAAATTTTAAGATGTCTTTCAAAAACGTTTGAAAGCAGTTTTCCCCCGTTCACCACCCATTTGCATTGATATTAATATCCAAATGCAGAAGAAAAGCTTTCTCCTTAACAAATTCATGTGGAGTGCTCTTTGCAAATAGAACCGGCGGGTAATCAATCATTTATGGAGCAGCTTAGTATGATTGCAAAAAGTGTCAACTTATCGATTGTCGGCGGATGGTGGAAAAAGAAAATGTCCTTGGACAGGAACCGAGAGGCAAGAACCATTTATCATTTCTGGCAAAATGTGAAAAGATTCAAATTAGAAGGTGGGTTATGGAATGGATTGCGTTTTTTCTCTGTTTTCCCTCGCTACTCTCGTGCGAAGGTGGAGCTGAAAGTTTTTAATCCTGCCTTAGCGGAGGGTTAGGAGGGAATGCTTTTAGCCGAAGAAAGGTACAGTTTTCGGGGCTCATTCAATATTCATACCAAGAAACGTTTTGTCCCGGGATTGCTTGTGATGCTTATTTTGATTGAAGTACTCAATCATTTTCGTAGCATGGGTTTTCCGTTCCATACGAACCGAAAGATGTTTAATTCGTGAAGCCAATTGGAAGTTTTCGTTATTTAAAAAACATAAACCTAATTAAACGCTTATTCGTTTATGAGCAACCAGGCGTCTCCATTATTAGGCGTCTCCATGACTAGGCGTCTCCATCATCTCCAAAAACATTATTTTCATAGAATTAAAAAATTACTCTTTAAATAACATTATATGACCTTAAAAGAGCAAATTGTACCGATCGTCGCTCTTTAATTGGGCTTCACATGTCTCTACTGTTTCGATTCACCGGTTCATGCTCTCTGCTGCCGGAACTGGCCAAAACTATAAATTTCACACCACAAACGATCGGTTTTCCGGCGGTCGGAGCCGAAAAATGTAGTGCAGTGGAGCGCATCACGGTTCAATGAGCGACAAAAAAAAAAAATAACTGAAAAGGAAATGAAGAAAAATCACTTTCATTCGACGTTTGCCGAACGATGCTCGTTTGGGTGGGCTTAAATAATTGCTTTCGATTGAAGTGATTCGATCGGTGGGAGAATGAATCCATGCACAAATATCTTGGTATTTTCCGAGATAGTTTACTACATTTTTTGTGAAGAATATGTCAAGAAAAACAAAATAAATAGACCAGTGTACAAAATAAGATTAAGTGCATTAAGCGCATGGAGGAGAGCATCTTCCAGAACTTGATGACTGTTTCTCTCGAATAATTATTTTTTTTAATAATAATTAATTTACCGTTCATATTTTAGAAAAAACTGCGTGGAAGTATTCTAGTTTAAACCAAAATACAAAAAATTAAATCAAACTTATGTTTATGACGTTTTTCTTACCTCTTAACGTAACGGCTTGGATCAAAACAATTCGATATTTAATTGAAAATGTGTTAATTGAATCCTAGAAATAATTTAATTTTACATAATGTAAAATTTATAAACCAAGGGAGCATTTTACAAAATAATTGTGACCACCTTGATCCATAATTGATCGTCTTTTTGAACACACAAGCAATGAGACAAACTGCAACTAAAATGTTTCCCAAAATTTAAGCGGTCACCCAAAATCGCCATACATAAACCCTCCGATGTGTCTGTGTTGCGATGAAACGAATCCTCTCGCTTTAAACTGATCCTAGACACAGTTCGCTGGGCAGAAGGGAAGCCATCACAGTGTAAATGGAGGGACAAGGGACACGCAAGTAGCCGAAACCGTTTAATTAAATTTTAATTAATTAAAAATTTATCACTTTCTCATCATCTCGACGTTCCCGCAGCGGACGAAATTGTCGTGTTCGGGTCGTCGATGTCGTCGGTTTTGGGCCAGCCGGAAGCCGGTCTCGGTATTCGATTCAAGTCGCAGTCCCAGCGTCGGTGTTTTGGAAGTTTCGATGCACGATGAAACCGTTGCAAAACGGAACACTGAAGCACATTCCACAGTGAGCAGGGGGAGAATTTTCCATCCACCAACTCCACCGGAACGAGGGGGGTAAAGAATGTGTCGGGAAGCAAGTTGGTCGAGTGTCGATTCGAAGGGACACGCTTCCGATTACAGCAAACAACGGCGGGACAAGGATAAATCGTCCCGATTGTGGTAATGCGGTTTGTGGGCTTCACTTTTCCGGGCACGGCACAAACTAGGAAGGTCCACTAAGGCAACGGTGTGGTGGGGGGGAAGCGCTCAAGCCCACGTGACAGTGCGCCTCACCTTGCGCGTGTGGAAAAAGTGTGGATTTTGGAAAAGTGAAACAGCGTTTCCGGTGGCGATTGAAAACTTCACAAACACATCGTACACCTTACGGTTTGAGGTTAGACAAGTTTTCGGGCCAGGAAAATATTCACATCCATCGAAACAAAAACGATGGCGAGAGGGAGGTGGTCGAAAAGTGTGACTGGGAGTAGGTGAGCGAGGGGCAATCCCTTACAGCATTTTCCCGACGAGCGATTGTGTAACCATTTCATCCCAATCTGACATCGAATTTGCCTACTTCCGAATGCTTATCGAACGCTCGGCGAAAAAACTTTCCACTTAGCGTCACATCGGACAGATCGGATGGGTGTGCAAGGCGTGGAAAATTTATTCCCGTTTTCCGAACTGTGGCTCTTTTTGTTCAGTGGTATTATTTTTACAGCAGCGAAAAAGAAAAAAAACAAGAAACAGCATTGGAGATTTTTGTCGAACTTTTCCCCGTTTGTTACTGTTTGTGTTTGTGTTCGCGCAGAAATTCGCCCGATGATGATGATTATCTTTCGGGAACGGATTGTAGAAAAATTTTCCCCGCTTCGAGCAATGTTTCCTCGTTCGGTGGTGGTGATTGGAAGGATGGTTGGTGAAAATCTTTATGACCCCCTCGATGGAATTGGTTGGAAATAGGATTAGCGGCGTAAAATGTTTTTCCAGGCTTTCGGAATGGATGGTTGCATGGTCGATGTCGTGGAATTAGGTTCGGCTGACGGATAATGCTAACAATTTGCTGAAAGAATCTTCCATATTTTGGAAACAAAGTTTTCTTCAATATTTTGAGACAAGCGAAAAAATAGAAGCAGTTTTCCTTTGGTTATGAATCGTCAGCAAAGAGTTTGATTCATGTTCAAAATAATTTCTTTTGAGAATATTACACTTTTTCCCAGAAAGATAAAGGCTCATTTTCAATATAATCCTTATCAAAATTAATTGAGAGCCAGCAATAACGAAGTGCAAGCTTGTAATTAATATTATAATTGATTTTACTTTTTGCTGCACCTTGGTTTATTCTCCGAAAACTACCTACAGGCTCCGTGATACAGAAACTAATAAAATCAGTGCAGACCAATTCTTCTCCCCCACTTTTCCGGCTGCCCAGTTCTGCTAATGACCGCCAAGTAAGTGCAGATTTCTGTCGACAGTTCGCTTGATTGATTTTCAAGTAGATTAACACTCTTCGAGAGGGAGCTTGGCGCTTCGAGGAGCTTTCCAGCTCGGGAGGGAAAAAGCGGTGAGATCGAGCTGGGTTGAAAACTTTCCACGCCGCCCGAAGCATGACGTTCGCCGCGATCGTTCGGACGTCGGGAACTTTTATATCATCAAACTTTTTAATGAATCAACAAGTCCAAGTCGGACCGGGATTTCGCTTCCTTCGACGGACATCGTTGTCGTCGTCGTCATCGTAATGATGCGCGTGGCCTCACCATCGACGTCAGACGACGCCTTCGTTCACTTAATCGCTACACTACCGGGAACATTAAGGGCAGATCGCAACCTCAACGCCCCCTGGTGGGTAGGTCGGTCCCTAGCTGGTGGTGATTAATTTTGGAACCGAGATTGAAGAGGTTTCACTACGATCGAGTGGAGTCACCCAGTGAAGTGGGTGAAATTGGTGCACCGAGAAAAAAGTGTTGAGTGAAAAGAACGGTGATTAGAAACAATGAAAAAAGGAATCAAACCACCGAACGAAAACAGAAAGAAAAAGAAACGAACCAACCGTAAATTGGCGATGAATGGGGTGTTCTTCAAACAAACTAATTATAGACCGCCAGCCGAGTTGCAAGTTGGATAAGTTTCGAGGATGTTCCTATCCGGTGCTCCGTTGCTCCGAGGTTGTTACTTTTATTTTCATCGTTTCATCTGCTCAGTAGATAAAGGCTGCAAGCTATGATTTCATTTTCTGTGTCTTTTTTCCGATGTTTGTTTGAAGCAAAAATTCTTTTTCGTCTGTCAGAAACTGCACTGAATTTTGCCGCCATCTTAACAAAAAGTTTCCGAAGCATACTGGCTGGAAAATAGGACTTTCAAACAACTCGAAACACAGCAACAAAAGTGAGCTGGAAACATGAATTCTCTGTTTCGATTTCAACTCGTTAGATCTTTACAGAACGAACTTGTTCAATTATTGCTCGATGCACGTTGTTGAGTCTGTCGAAAGCAACCAAAATTTATGTTCAAAAATACTTACACGCACTTCAAATAAATAGTACATTCTTCTCATTCTGTTGAACTGGTTCAATAATTTCTTTCACTATCCAAATGATACTGATCTGAGTTATTTCATCCATCTGCTCTTCATAATTTAATCTCTCATTTATACAAAATTCCAGATATTATATTTTAATGCTAGTTATAATTCATTCCAAAAACAGTAATGAGACTAAAAAATTAGATAAAGAAAATAGATTGATGAGAGAGTTGATCAGTATTCTTCAGATCGCTGGTTCAGATAGAACTAAAACGGTTAATTTTTATAATTATGTATTTCTTACTAAAAATATACAGAACAATTGACTTAAACTCTGTAGTGGTTTTAATTTACTAAGTGTTTCATAGCAAAAACCAAATCACATTTTCAAAACATTGGAAATAAAGACAAACTGAACAAGCAAGCGAAATATTGTGAATCATATAATTTATTTAAGACTGCAAAAGCAAACAAGAAAAGAAAAGCTGTAAATCAATGTGTCTATTGGTTGAAATTAAAAATAAAAGTATTTAAACTTTCTACTTTCAGTGTCCATTGAATGAGTAAAATATTTGTTTTAAAATTCCGTAAAATATGACTAAAAGCCGAATAAAATAAAGTTGGCCAGTAGGCAGTCGATTGCTGGTTCAGATAGAACTAGATTAGTGGATTTTTAATGATTGTTTCTTACATGAAAACATTGGAAATTAACACAAATACAGATTCTGCAGGCTGAAAAGCATATAAAAATGTAAAATATCGTGCTTCTTCAATTTTATTTCGCTTTTACACCGAACAAAGTTGAATAGATTGCTCCTTGTTTTTGAAAGTAGACTTCACAATCCAATCGCTGTAAGAAGGATTGATTTGAAAAAAAACGTATGATTTCATTTTCGAAACGATCCATTACAGGCAATAAAAAGCGAAGAAACAAGAAAACCAAATTTGCAACCGAAACGATCCATTATCGATGACTGCACATTGAAAACTAGTTCGATACAGGAAAGTAACGAAAATACGTTTGAAAGGGCGTTGCGCTCTCCAGCCGCGGGTGAATGAAAGTGAAAGAAAATAAATATTCGCAACCACCATCGTGTTTGCCAGCGAAAGGCAACCAACCAGCCAACCGAATTGCGGCCGCTTTCGGTACTTCATGTTCCACCTTTTGCTGGAGGGGGAAAATGCTCCGATCGCTCCGTAGAAAGGAATCGAACCATCGGTTGCCTTTTACCACCCGCAAAGTCGGACCGACGCTGGCGACTAATGAGGCGAATATTTTTAATGATTTCCATCGAATTATGCCCGAGATGTCGTCACCGACGTGGGCGCCTTTCCGTGGTCGCTCCAGCGAGCCGTAAATAGAATTATTCGCATGACAGAAGTAATGATGAGGTGCATAAATTTTACCGTTTCCTCTTCATTTTCTCTGGCTTTCCTTTGTGACGTAAACGGCGGGGGATGCTGGCCAATCTTTCGATACCAACTACACCGGATGGGCTTTTCTCTCGACTGTGGATGGGATTTTGGTTCAACGGTGTCGGCTATCAACGCCTTTGTTGGGTTTCGTTAGCACTGAACTTGTAATGGATGTTAAATATTTCTTCACGAGCTTTTTCGGGCGATTCATCTCGCGCGTGGTCGTGAAGCACTGAATAGTTTAACTGCGTGTCGCTCACGTGCACGAACGTGAGTGGATTTTAGTTCCTGCCGTGACGGTTGGTTTTTACACTTCTCCAGTGACAGCACACCATGAGTCCAGCTGGGAAAGTCCCCAATAGACGTCAGCTATTACGCTTAAGTGAGTGGTAAACGGAAGCTGGGCGTTAAAATATAGCTCATATATTAGCAAAGCAAGTAGATGACGGAATGAAAGAGAAGAGAAAGCGTGGGATCCTGTCTGTCCTGTGCGACAAAGTAAGAAGGTAAGCAACCAATTTCAGCACACGGTCGCAATAAATGTACACGTACAACAATGCTTCCGAGGTGTGGAAAATGTGGGTGACACAGTGAAAACCGACCCTGACTCAGCGTGATGAAGCATCCGGCACGGCATGGGAGGGGAACAAGAAGCGGCGGGTGGCACCGAGGAAACCAAATCTGCCGTTGCCAGGTGTCAGCGGGATTCACTAACAGGCAATCTTCTAGGAGAAGAAAATTGGACCAAGTGTTGGATGGGACGCGCTTAGAATTCCGCGCGACAGATCACAACACAGCACGAACATGCAGCTCAGGCTCGGAAAAGAAATCACTCCCAGGAACCGGGTGGGTTGGCCCATTTTACCACCCCCTCCTCCACCGAAAAATGGGAAGCTTCTTGAGCTCCGTCTACGTTCTGTTACCAGGGCCAAGGACTGCTTCTTAATATCATTCAATTTACAGGTTCAGGTACGGCTCAGCACAGGCAACGAAGGATAACGAGTCAAGTCCCTATGTGTGTGTGTTTGTTCGTTGGTTTTATTCTGTTCCGTTGTGTGACGAAAGAAGACCCTGTTTGGCCGCCTGCGGGAAGATGCGCTGAGGAGATGATACGTGATTCTTGTTTGGAGGATAACGAAAAGAGGAAAAACGTCGAAAACGCGTGACATACGGTACCGATCTTTTTTTCCGAGCGAACCGTTCTACAGTGCTGGAAAATGGGAGCTCAGCTCTATTGGTTTCCGGAAGGTGGATGGTGTGGAAGATGGAATAATTCACCACGTCCGGGCATGATGGGATGATTAGCTGTAGGTGGCGATGGAAGGTTGTAGGTTCGTGGTGAAAAGCGTCATAGGTTTCAACCGTCTGCTTATCGCGCCGAACCCGTCGAGGATTACGGCGAACATTGAAATTGTGAAGTGTTGTTGAAAAGTTATATTTAACATCAAAAGTATCTATAAAATCTTACATGTTACAATGTGGATAGGTATAAAGGTATGTAAAAGAAAAATATGCGCATCATAAATAATTTGTACAAATTCACAAGACAAAAATATTAAAATAGAATTTTTTATGACAGACAGTTTGTCATATCATTATACAATAAATATACGTTTGAGCATTCAAAACATGAAACAGAATGCAGAATATATATAAGAATGTAGAAAATCGATGTAAAAAAATATATAAATCGAGTAACGGAAAACAGGGAAAATGTTAACAAGATAACAAAGAATTAGTTGTGGAGTAGAGAAAACAGATATCATACATATCACAGAACATATGGTTATATTTTTAAGAATTATGCAACCAGGCAAATATTTTTAAAAAAATTAACATAATAATAGTGTGTTAATAATATAAAAAAAACACAAATTGTAGTAACCTTTCTGATTCAAAATATAAATGTTTTCAATAAAAAAAGAGATTGATGAAAATTATATTTAGTAAAACGTGCTATCATTTTCCCAGTTGTAACATAAGAATTCAAATCGAACTATAGCTATACTACCATACAGATATTCATAAACAATATTCATTTTCTGTAAGTCCTTCGTATTTTGACAATTTACTTTGTTGCGAATGTAATGAAAAGAATTTCCCTGCTTCAAAATGTCCAATCAACAAGCACCGGTTTCGCATCTACTGTTCCCATATGCACCAACCACTTCAGGGTACTTTTGCTCCCATTTTCTCATCATCCTTGAGCATTAAAAGCTATATTTGCTTTACTTCCAAAACATGTGTGGGACGCGTGTGTGCGTATCTCAATCCCCCGAACTCAGGTGATAAGAATGTTTTCCTTCGCCGAAACAGTTCCTGCAAAGCTAGCGTGTGGGGGAAAATGAGACACACGTTGCGAAAAGCTTTCATCGTTGATGAACATTTGCTCGCGCGAATTCGACAACGATGACACCGTCGTGTTTTGTTCAGCGCTTCGCTTTCATGTGGAGGAGAAACGAAAAAAAAAACGTTCCCGAATGATCAATTTCTTGTTTGTCGCACTGAACGGAATGTTTTCGTTGGCGCGTGAGTGGGGACGCACAATCTTTTACGTTTCATGTGCCACATGTCCAAATAAATTGTATGCCCTCCGTACTCCTTCGCAGGATCGCGCGTCTAAGACATTTTCATCACATAATGATGTCTCGCGTGCATGAATGGATGGTTATTGTTTGCGACTGTGTGCGAACGGATGGGTGAATATTATGGTAGGAATAGGAATGTTTCCTCGAAAAGCAGCACTAGAGGAGCTGCGAATTTGCGGCAGGAGGAGCTTTGTCCATGCATAAGGCTTGAGAGTATCCAAACCGGTGTAGTGTGTCGTCACGATTTGCTCCAAAGGCAATCAATCTGGGAAAATCTTCGATTCCGTGCCGTGTCGCCGGGGAATGTTGCTCTAAAGTGTGCTCAATTAGCCGTTCGACCAAGTTGGTTGGATCGTGTGTTATGGACTATGGAAGAGAATTGGGTGATTTTGGACCAAAACGGGGGAAAACTTTTGTTGTTTCGCGATGAAAGATAGTTCCCTTACATCAAATAAATTATGTCTGTTTTGAACCTAAGAAAAGGCAATAGAAAATGTGTGTATTGATGGAATCCTCTCCCTAAAAATGTTTTCCTACGTTGGGCTACTTTATTGATGAGTTGTACAAACATCAAACAAGCACTGCGTAGTGTTATGGTTTCTTTTCAGCGCACGCAAACGAGATCGAGGCCACCGATAGCAAAACTAACCGTTCGTCCAGAAAACCACATCACCACGATTGCTGCATCCTTCCCCGAATCGTGAACGTTCAAATGGCTGGCAATCTGAAGAAGAAGTCGCCCACCGTCCGTGAAGCGGTTGAGTTTGCCGAGCACGAACCGGAAACGATTTGATCTTCGATTATTGCAACTCCCCATCGCCGAGGTGGGACGCCGAGAGTCCTGCCGGTGCAGTTCCTCTTTGCTCAGGCCGGAAGTGTGGCCACACGTTCACACGAGGGCTTCGGACCGCTATCAACAATCGACTGTTGATCACGTCTGCGGATGGATGCTGTGTTGTAAAGTTGAAGATTTCGATACTGCGACGCAATGCATTTTCCAGCGCAATGACGACTTCTTCAACTCACCTCTCCACTTCCTGCGGGAAAACCTGCCCCAAATTGGAACCACAAAGGCACAACTGAATGTGGTGCGCATTGGAAGGTAATCGTGGTGGAAAACGGTCCAATCGCAATTTTACCCATTCCGTGTAGGGACCGGCGTCGTCAGTGACGTGATGTAACGCATTTCGGCTAAGTTTGCGGTCCTCTTCCACGCTGGAAGCATGATGGGCGGGATGGCGAAAGTCTTGCATCTTGATGCAGAATCGTGCGGTGATTGTTGGTGTTTGATAAAGGGTTCGAAAATGGCGAATTACCAACCGTTGTGCTGATGATTGGTGCATGTGGTTACATAGAGAAGGAGAAATAGAGCTACAATAAAGCAGAATCCTTCGTTAACCCAAAAACCTAATGCTTAATGTTTTTTAAAGATTGATGCCTCCACTTTATTTTACGAAAATTTGGGATCTTCAACTCCACAAACGATTTGTCCCAAGTTTTATGTAGTTGAATTTGAGCAAACTAACGTAATCGGCATTCAGCAGTTCGTAGATGAAAAACATTACATTCCTTGAGGCATAAAATGTGAAAAGGAAATTTTTAGAAATAAACGATGAACAAGAAAATAAATTATGATAATTTTTGTCTATGTATTGTAAGCTTACACTGTTTGATTTTATTTGATGCATTGATTGCAAAATGCTGTTTCTCGAGCGAAAAAGCATCTTCGTCGAAGTTCGCATGAGGTTTTATTTTTCGACAAATCAACTGATAGCTTTTTAGCATAAATTTTATTCCCTTTTTCTACCTGATGGTATCGTTGGAATGATATCAAACATAGTATCGAGTCAGTTTAAAAAAAGGCGTCAATTTACTATCATGTTTACGTAATCTAATCTGTGTGTATTTTTCTTTTAGGTGGTATGAGATAACTGTTGCTTCACATCAAAAGAAGCAAGTTTTATGATTAGAGAAAAATGAGATTACATTTCAAAGCTCATAAACGCTTATTTGCGCAAGCATTTGAACGAATCAATTAAATTCGCCCTCATGGTAAAATGAAACGATAAAGCGGTTTATGAAATGCAAACATCAATATCTACTTATTACAGATTTTTTTATTCGCCCCTAGACAAACGTTTGATAAATCAAAGCCCCTTTCCGATGCCACTTCTGCACGATGGTTATTCCAAGAAAAGATTAAAATCGGTATAATTGAGTTCGATGGCGATTCGAAAGTCAAAAATGCATATCTCACCAGCGTGAACATCAACAAATCCAACATTTCCGATTGAACCGAGAGAAGAGTCGACGAAAATTTCGCTCGCCAAAACCAGGCTGAAGCGAAGCGGACTAATTAGCTAAAAGCAATCCGTTGTTTATGTCAATCGGTGGCCGCTTTTCCGATTAGATGCAAAAGAAAGCAAACCCACGCGGGCGGCCACTATCGACGCGGAAATCGGGATACCACACCAAGCGAGCATCGTGGTTGGGCACGGAAATAAATGAGCAGCGTTCGTTTGCATCCCGCTGCGAACTGCACCAGCTGCATCGAGCCCCTCCTCCAGCGAATCGATTTCTGTGGACTCGTAACACAAAGGCAAACAACGAAACGCCTTTATCCGGCAGCCAAAAATTTGCGTGAAAATCGCAGGAAAAGCTACGATTGCTTCTGCTGATGTAGTGTTGCTGGTAGGTGCAAAAGTCTGGCACAAAATGCATTTTCCCGAGCAATAATGGCCACTCGAACTGCCGATTTTCCCGGTTCTGGTGGCCAAGCGGTCGATTTAGTGTGTCGGTTCGATCCGAGTGCGCGCTGATCGGATATGAATAGTTTGTTTTAATTAAATAGAGTGAACATTTTGCATCGCGTTTATCATAGCGCCAGCTCAATTTGGCCAATCATGGTTCGTCGAACGGCGGCAAACGTGAGCTTGCAATGGGATGCTCAGTGAAGCGATGAAAGCTTAGTCATTTTCCGTAGGGTTTGTTGCCGCACGGGAACGGTTCGGTTGTGACAGTTTGAATGGGGGAAACTTAGAAACAGAATTTGCATTCAAAATTATGGAAAAACAATCAAACGACACTATTTATTGCAGAGAATGGAAAAGAAAATAATGAAGTAAACATGCAATTGACATTAAACAACTAATATTGAAAATGTAAGTGAATTTATTACATACATTTATTAAGCGTATTCTGCTAAAATCTGGTGTTGTTTGTGTGTGAAACCCTTAACCTTTAAAATTACAATGAGAATTACTTTATATTAAAATATGTAT
Organism: Anopheles sinensis; assembly: GCA_000441895.2. Lineage (NCBI taxonomy): Eukaryota > Metazoa > Arthropoda > Insecta > Diptera > Culicidae > Anopheles > Anopheles sinensis. Next base: position 425,975 of record KE525041.1, on the reverse strand, counting down.
GAATATTTATGGTTTTGTTTAATTGTTAAACAAAAAGAATTTTTTAAATCTGAAATCCAGTTATATATAGGTAAAATGGCTTTACGTAACGATACCGATAAAATTGTTTGCAGTTACATTGTATTCAAAATATTTCTTCGTCGAACATCTTTCATGTTTTTTTCAAATTCCGAACATGATTTCTACGGACTCCGCCCCAATAAACGATGAATTTTAATTATCCCAGTAAGGGTAGGCTAACATCGGAGTGTTTGTTTGGATTTTACAATGTAGATATTTCGTCCGGTGGTTGGAAATTATCCCACGGTCAGGCCGGGGTATCCATGAATTTATTTATTTCCCTTTTTTCGGTGATGGAGAAAGCACCAAAAGAAAAGAAAACAACGGCAAACTATCTATACAGCTAAAAAATCTCAGTTGAAAACAGCATACACACATGCAAAGCTGACATTTATCCTGCGGAGGCATGTCAAGTTTGCTGGTAAAATATGTTATCCGAACCGTTGGGAAAAACCTGTCGCTTAATGTAGGTAGTTTGGAAAATTGTATTGAGGTACGCGTTACAGGTTGAAGAGGGGTAGCGGGCCAAAATAAAAAAAATCGGGAATGCCTGCATCATGTTCTATGTTTTGAAAAGCAACAATAATAATAATAGTAATAATAACGGGACAGGCATACGCTCAAAACAATCCACTCGAGCAATGCAAACACATCCAGCGCCGACGATCGCGCGTGGCATGCAAATTAGTAAGAAATGTAGAAGTTTTTATCCCACAAACCACTGGCCAGTTTTTCCAAGGATATTTTGGTTTTATTTATCACAGCTCGGAATAGTGTGGCAACATTTTTCCTGTGCGGTAAAAAATGAACACACACACACAAAGGAAAAAAACAAAATGTCCACTGGTAGCGGTGGTTTTGCGGTGGATTTGTTTGTACTTTTGTGGGTTTTGTGTAAATTTATCTATCGGGCGTTTGGTAAACGGGGAATTGGTGATCTTTGTTTGTTTTCCCGGTGCCGTTTAATTTTACGGGATTCACCCGGGATGCAGTGAATGATTACATTTGGTTTTTTTGCGTTACGGAGACATATCCAATTGATCAGAAACAATCAACGTGCGGTGGATGATAACAAACTTTGTTGCATCGGCTTAGAGTGACACAAACGGTTTGGGAAATGTCTGATTGTTTGACAGCCAAATTTGTCTGTGCTTTGTTTAGTTAGTTGTACAATCAGTTGAAATGCTCTTAAATGGATTTAGGCGATCTTTGGACAAGTTTTATACAAATTTTCGGTCATTTTAATGAAAATATCGATTAGTTTCCGCTAAAGCTATAGCTTATACACTTTAGGATAACACCTAAATAATGACCTTTGCCGTTCGGTAAAGGTTTCCATGGCGTAGATAAGGTGCGCCACGAATGGATTATGGAGCAGATTAAGTTGTACCGCAGCTAGAATCATTCAATTGTCATCAGGCGTCCTATAGGAAGGAGAAACTTTGACCCGAACCGCAGCAAACCAGCAACTGTCGTGCATTATGAATGTGGTTTACGTTTTGCTGAGTGTGCCGGAGATGCATAACCCGTAGGCCCAAGAAGGAGTTGGTGGACCACCTTCAGCACACCCGGCCAGTGGAGCGCCTTAAGTGATGCTGCTGCAAATTTGCACAAACATGGGAATGCAGTCGTTCGGTGCCGAGTTGAACGGGAGAGACATTAATGTTAAACGTTGAGTGGCACGATACACGCTGACGGACTCGGACGATGGCATTTGCCGGTCGAATTACAGAAATGCACACGTACAGTGGTTCCTTCTCGTGAGCAGAGTTTCTTCCGGTTGGCAAACTAACGGAGGTAGTCTCTGATGAAGCTGAAAGCTTCTCTTCAACGGCATACGACCAGCCGTCCTTAAGACAGCTTAGGATCTTACGGTGAAAAGCTGCAAAGACGCTGAAAGCTGACGGTTCCTCTTCGGGACTTCAAACGATGGCCGACGAAGGCTCTGTAATTATATCGCACGATTGCTTAACCACATTTCCACCGGAAAGCAGCTACTGCAGCTGCTGAGGTTTTGAGTGATGAAGATAGCATTTTGCTGAAGCTTTCCTTTGGCGAGTTGATAATGGCGACTCTGTGAGTTAAACAACGGACAAACATATTTTCACGCTTGTGAGTAATAATAAAAAGGACTTTCTTTCTAATGTTCTACAAAACATAAACACTTTAAAGCTTAGATCATCAAGGGATCGAATTGTGTTGAAGCGGAACTAATCCAATCCATTTTTCGCTGGCAAAAAGCCAACAATGAGGGAACTGTTTTGCGTTTTAATCCACTTAAGCTCGGTGCGACGATTAATAATTGTTTCAATAATTGACAAAGTAGATTTACTGATTTTTGTCCTGCGGCTCGGGTTAGTGTTTGCGTTTTGGGAAAAATTACCCTGTTGCAGAAAATGTTTTTGTACCATTTTCCCCCCTTTTCACCCACTTCTTCCTGGATGGGTTATTTTATCACGGAAAGCGCACTCTTCGCGGTCAACCGTGGTGTGTCACGTGGGTTTATTTATTTTCAATTAATTTATTCAAATTTTATATTAATTATTATTACTTCCGATGCCAAAGAATCCGAGTCAGGATTGGTATAAAATGTTTGGTTGGAACCCGTTCGAAGGACAATTGGAAAAAGGCCATCGGCGGACGGTGGGGTTTTCCAATGATTATTTAAATGCTGTAAAATCCTGTCCCGGTTTGCAACGAGGTGGATTTGTGTCGTTCGGAGGTAATTGGGACCATCCCCGGGGGAAGGAAACGAGGCCGGCACAATGAAAACAAACCGATGATGGAAAACTGTGCAGCCAGCCATGCGTTCGGGTCGGTTTTATGCACTTTTCAGCACAATTGATGTTTGGTGATGGGTTTTTCACGCCACGTGCGAGGGTCTAACGTCCACGAGGCGCGAGGGACGGGAGGCAAACGAGGCGGCAGGGCAGGTGGCCATCGGTATGTCATCGAGTTGCGGGTTAAAAGTGCGATAATGGCAGGTAATAATAACGCATAAATGAACTTAATTTGATTGAAATTGCATCGACCGCCCGATCCGGGCCCGGAACCACGGAACCAAACCGACGATGAGCGTTGAGCGGGTAATTTATCGCCAACGCCCGGGCCGCCGAAAACGGAGTCGTAATTTTAACCGGATCGTGATAGGGGAATTAATTTTGCGCTTAATATAAAAGCCCATCCCGCCGCTCGTCGATGAGTTGTAGCGTGGCCGTTCCGGGTCACGACTTCGTTGGCTCGAGATTGGGGTCGTACGATTAAAACCGGATCGAATGATTTGATGGCTGAGTCGTTAGCTCGTTCGGGAGAGGCTTTTTCGTTTGAAAACAGGATTGGAATTTTGAAAAATCGCAACAAACGGAATAATAATTTAATAACCCAAGTAAAACAATTTTGTGTTGCAAAGAGGTGGGAAGGTTTAACAATTATTACCTCCTAAAACGATTATGGAAGGTAACTCTAGGCTAATCAAATTGCCTTACCCAAATCGTTTAAAAAACCCTTTTCAAGTGTGGGTAAAAAACTATAAATGACACCCTTTTCTCGTGCTCATCTAAAAAACTCATCCTCTTTTCTGGAACATTCCAGGTAAACTTTTTGCAGCCTACCCGTCAGCGTCCAAGCAGAACTTATATAACAACGAACAACTTGAGATAATCTATAGTCTCAAGATGGATTTCGTCGTGACCGTGTTCGCTTCCGTGCTGCTGATGCTCTATCGCTGTGCCGTATTTTTGACGGTATGCTTCACATAGTCCGACCGACAAGGAAGGACCGAAGGAATCTTGTTGGTTCATCGTGAGGTAAGTGGTACACTACTAATATACATTTATTTTTCAAATATTCACTAACAAGTTTCTTGTATGTTTCTTTTTCAATCATTACCCATCAGAAAAGGACTTTCAAAAAAAGCGGACAACTGCCGAATTGGAAGATATTTTAGCAGCTAGGAAATTCAAAGTGATAGAAAATAAACAGTAGTTAAAAGATTGTCGCGATGTGGAGAGCTCAGGTTATGCGAAAACATGAAATTTAAATAAACAAGCTTAATATTCTCATTTTTATGTTGTGGTGTTTTAATGTGAAAGAAATTCTTCAAGTTGTTTTTTTTACTTTCTTTTCGACGATCAAATGTTCATCAACGCTTTTTCAGATGCAACCCACTACATCCTTATCACTTATATTGTGAGATTAAAACCTGATCATGCCTAGTGTTAGTAATTTTGGGGAGTGTTGCAAATTACTGGCCAGAAAAGAAAACCAAAAACTCTGTTGAAGATCACCGGAATATTTGGGTCACGGTTAGCCGAGGTTCCTTGATAAAGGCAACTTCGGTCGGGCTTGTTCTTACCGAAGATCTTGTCAGCTTGAAATGTGTTCGTGAGATGCCGCGCAAGCTGTACTGTTGGAAATAAATAATATAATACGGTGATCGAGCGTAATCAAAGCAGTAGATAGAGTACCTCCACTGAGTACACATTCGTTGGTAGAAGGCCGGTTTAAGAGTGGAAAGATCGAGTAGGAATTTCGAAGAGCAGAACAAACTGTGGTCGCAGCAATGGGAGTTTTAGGAGCGGTTGGTGTCCTTTCTCCGACATTGTTTTACGTGGTAAAACAGCAGGATAATTTATTTTTTTCCCCTTCTAGATTATGGTGGCCATCGCCGTCCGGATAGTGGCAGGAAACACTATGGCCGTTCACGTCAGTCAACCTAACGCGGAAGTCTACCATCGGCAGGATATGAAAAAGGGTAAGAAACAACCTTAAACGATCCAAAGTGAAATACTGAATATCTGGGCATCTTTACTTTTATCGAAATCAGGTGAATTTGACTACGGTTATCATGTGAACACGGTGAACAATCAGTTTCAGCACAAGGTGAAGGGCCCGGACGATGTGACGTACGGTTGCTATGGCTACATCGATCCGTCCAACCGGAAACACCTGGTGTACTATGTCGCTGATCGGATGGGCTACCGCATCATCTTCCCGAATCGGGCCACAAAGATCTTTACGGCGAGGTTGGCGGACAGTTTGTGAGTGTATTTTTGGAACTGAAAGCCTGAAGCGTGGTTGGTGACCTCTTGCTATACTCTTATCTTCCCAGGAATAAACTGGATGGAGCGGTTAAAGGTAAGGACTACGATGAAAAGTTAGTCGAATGGAACGATCTGTACATGCCGGAGTCTTGCTTCCGCCTGCATGAGATTCTCGAGCCGGCTGCGAGTAATCAACAGACCGTACAGACGGTGTCTCCATCTTCGGGAGGAACTGTTCCAGTGAAAACGGCTCCTGTGCCAGCTCCCGAGCTTCCGAAACCGACACAATACACGATTCCAACAACTTCTCGCACCTTAATCGACCTTCACGGAGCTGGATCTGAGCAATACGAGACCGGTACGGAACAGTACGAGGAGCAACGTTCGAATAATGGTGGTGGAGTTTACTACCAGGGAGGTCAGCAAGGTTCACAGCAGCCTCAGGAACCACAGCAGCCTCAGGAACCAACCTGGCAAGGTTCGCTTCCGGACATCAACCCAGCCAACATTAACCTGGACCAGTTCAACGGACACGTCTACCCGATCCACACCGGAACGATCGACATCCAGACGCAGTCCGGCTCGGGGCAGTTTTCCACCGCGCAGCACAGTCTCAACATTACGCAACTGCTGGCCCAGATCGAGGCCGTCAATTCGCAGGTCATCACGCTGAACATGCTGCTGGCCGGTATGGCCAACAACCCGACCGCCTTCGGGCATGCCAACGAGAACAGCTGCCGCAGTGTGGTGCAACTGCTCAAGTCACAGAATCGCACGCCGCAGCTCGTGTACGTTCCGATTTTGATTCCCTACGTCGAGGGTCAGCACAACATTAACCAGCCGATCGTTCCGGGCCGAAGTGACACGTATCGCAAGCCTCACCACGGTCACCATGGTTGAGACATTCCGCTAGCGCCGCACTGATAAGGTTCCCTCGACTTACATATGTTTTCGTTGCGAGCTTGGATTGTCGAGGTTGTTTTGTTTTGGCGTTTGTTGAGGATGATGTCAGACTTTAGGGTGGCAAGGGTGAACCTTCTAATCTGGTGTACATAAAAGTGGATTGAACGATTGTTTTGTTTGTACGACTATAAAATAATAAGGTTGATAATAAATGCGTGTGAATTAACACATGCAATGTTGCAAAATGAAGCTGATGGGGGTTTTTTTTATTATGTTGATCCTTTGAAAATAATATCTTCACTTTTCTTGTGTTTAAATTGAATAGATTTGTAAGTGCCATGCCGAAAGCGCTCTGCTGAATAATTGATGAGATATCTATCGTCAAAACAAATCTGAAATGGCTGTAAAATGGGAATTGTTTTGATGGAAGAAACATCAAACAAAATTTTTCCAGCTTGAAATTGTCTGTGCAGAAAGATTGTTGTTTATTCATTATGTAACTGAAAGCAAAATTGCTATATTAGTTTTCAGAGTCACAGTTGCTTTGAAGTTCCAGGCAGATGAAAATGTGTTTGATCAGACCATTTTTCTTGTATTGGGCCTCTTATATAACTACAATCGATATTAAAGCACTTTGTTGTTGATAAATAAAATAATAATTAGAACCTCGTGTATTCGTTCCCCAAGGTAAATGAAACATTAATAAAATACATCAGCACCCCAATACATAGCTTGTATAAATAGTATGTATAAGAGCACTCTTGATGATATTAAACTAAACAAAAACTAATACATTAACGAACCAAAGTTTCAGTGAATGGAGCTTGGTAGACGACACCTAATGAGCCAACAATGACTCGACTTTTATCGCAGCCTCGATAAGTTCCTACAGTGTCAAGCAATTACAAAGTGAACTACAAATTGCCTAGTCAAACTTTCCGACCGGTGCCTCAAAAGTAGTTAAAACTTTGGCTCGTTCCCGAAGGTTCGATTGTGTTTCCTTTTCAGAAAGGCTGGAAAAAAATCCCCCACGAATAACATAATGATGATGACCGGAAGAGCGGTAGAAAAGTTGTTTTCCACATTTGGCAAGTTTGCCTTTTTCCCTTCACTTAGTGGCGGCGTTCAGAATCAACGTTCAAAAGTGTTGCATTGTTTAGGACGACCTTTCATCGGGCCATTTTGCATGTGGCAGGGAAAATGCTTCAAAATGGCCACACTTCTGTGCGTCTGTTGTGTGTGTGTGTGTAGTGTTCGAAAGGTTTTTCATTCAAGTTTTTCCCGATTTTTGATGAAGCTTAAAGTGTGTTTTGTTTTCTCTCTACTTTCGGCCAGATAAGCTTGTCGGGAAAGTGGAAGGACAGCTACTATTTTCGCTTCTGTGCCATCGTCGAAAATGAACTCTGAACACGCTTGGGAATAAACACACATGGAGCAAACTTTTCTCAATGTTTTCCTCACTTCATGCTAAGTCGGTGTTTTTTTTAAGTTACATGCATATTTGTGAGTCGGAACTGGATGAGGATGATTGGGTGTTTAAAAGTGGTTGGAAGCGAATAGAAAAGTTTTCAATACCAGTTGTATTGATGTGCTGTTAACACCTAATACTAAACAAAGTAACACTAGTACAACAACAAATTTGGTACTGTAAAAATATGTAGTTTTTTTTAAATTTTTTTATTCTATAATTTCAAATAGTTTTTTTAACTTCGAAGTATGACAACTTAACAAAAGGGTAAAAAGACGTTGTTGTTTGTACGTTACCATATTTGATGATAAAAATAAGTAATTTAAAATAAGTAACTAAAACCTCCACCAATTGTTTGACTGATAAACATGAAAACAGCTTTAAGTTTAAAGTGAAATTGTTCAAATGAGTGGAAACTATCTCCAATGCAAGTGTTGATGAATTCGTAGCAAAAATACATTTCCAATCGTCTTGGAATATTAGGATATCTTTGAAAATTTATTCCAACCATCACAGGAATATTTACTGGCATATAATTTACCAGTCTTTTAGTCTTTTAAGACTTTCCACATGATCTCTAACTCAAAAAGTTCCTTATGCACTGTGTCCCAAAACTTTTGTTCAAAAATAGTGAATTAAAATAATTTTCCTAACGCTTGCACTGTCATAACTAACACATCTTTCGGTTCGCCATCCGTAACCATCCTCATAAGCGAATATTAATGAGCCTAGTTTATGGGGCTTTGTGCGAAAAGTTTGCGCCACAACCGCACCGTTTTCGCAGGAGTCGGAGTCTCGCCGTCTGCGCACTGTGTGCTAATAAAATTTTAAACATTTCCAAAACGAATGTAAAACCCAAAAATGTGGACGAGCCAAATGCGGCAAACCCCGACCCACCAAACGTGACTGTCACCGGGGAGGTGATAATTAAAACACGATATAGAAAATCTACATTTCTTCATTATAATCCATTTTGTGCAACGCAGCCAACCTTCAGGGGTTGCATCCGGCAGCCGGTCAGGTGCGAGGGTACGTTTTTGGAAATGTTCATCGTCCGCCCGTGAAGGAACCTTCACTTTTGCGTTCGGTTTTGGATGTGGTGAACGTATGCTAAGTCACCAAATTTAATCTACCACCTGGGTGTCTCTAAGCTCGTCGTACATTTGCATCAACCTATTTGCGCAATGAAAGATGTCTTGGTTTCTTTTTTTCTCAACAATCTGTCAGTAAAGTTGTAGTGGCAAATTCCGGCTAGAAGACTTCGTTCCGAAAATCCTTTCGCAACTCCCGCCCAGTCTCATTTTCTTTTGCACGGCCCTCCTCACGACAGCGCCGGGTGTACAGATGTTACTATTAAAAGTTTATTAAAAGATGTGAAAACTTTCCATTTATGTATGACAAACCGACTAACGGGTGCGAACGTCTTCACGGTGCAGAAAGGATTTCCTTCCAGAGCGTTCCACAGTTCCTATACAGGCAAGTGCATTTTCACATTCAGGGTTTGAGAAGCTGTCGGAAAAACAGCTGCTTTTGGGTGAGATGGAAAAGATTGAGTGCACTTCGGATATATAGTACCGAGGAAACATTTCACGTAGTAAACA
>KE525041.1:397836-416881 GCA_000441895.2 Anopheles sinensis | reverse complement strand
TCTCCATATGTTAGTTTGCACGTAGGAAAACCTTCGAGACCTTATTTTTTTAAATATTTGATTCGCTATAAAGGCAGTTATTGAAAATAATGCAATGTTTGGTGATAAAATATTAACTCTCATTGTTAAACAAAAAGCTTCGTTTATTTAACTATATTGTTTTTTTGTGAAAACGCCAGACAGATGGCGTTCGGTTGCAACAAGGAAGCTTCCATTCTCCAAAATCCTCGTTCGGCGAAAGTCCATCGCCGGAAGGATGCTATTTGAAAAAGTTTTCATTTATGTTTCATTTTTCTTTCAGTTTCGGAAAGCATCATTCCTATTTGCCGGCATCATTGCATCGTTTCGCCCGTCGACAGGATGAACAATTCGTCGATTGAAGCGTGAAACACTATGCGCCGGGGTTTCTTCGGGGTGGTGGCTCATTGGGAAAACTATTTCGCTGAGAAAAGAGAAAGTTTTCTTGGTGTTCCCGATTTCCCGTGCGTCCCTTCAACCAGTCGATAAAGGATTTTTGCCTCACCATTGCGCGACGGCAACTTAATCATAATTCTTCCCACTGGATAGGATTTTCATGGCGAGAACCAAAGCGGAAAAGTGGGAAACTCCGTCGTTCGGTGTGCGTGAAGGGGGAAGCCGTGCGAACGTGCCGGAAGCGATATCGTTGGAATGGAAATTATTTCCATCCAGCTCGTGCCGTACGCCAGACCAAATGCACCGTGGGAAGGGTTGGCGATGACGATGATGGACCATTTTTCATAGCTCACCACCAGCACTGCTGGCCGGATGCAAAGTAAACGCAGCGGAACGAAAGATTGTTTTATTGGTTGTTGGGCGAATCAATTTCGAAATTCCGTTATTGGACAATCAAGAAAAGTTGCGCGAGGCTGCAGCATTATTATGCGCTGCAGATGTTGGCATTGCAATTGATCCTTCGTTAGTGATCGGTTGGGGTGGATAAACTTAAGCAAATGGTGAATTTAATGCTTTCTTATAAATGATTTCATAGAATAACCGGAAATTTGCACATGGAAAATAATGTTCATGCAATTAAAGACAAAACCTTGTTTTTGTATAAGAAAATAAACGAAAATTTTTTTGTATTAAAACAGAAACATTGAGCAACTAAATTATTTAACTGAATCTGAACTGAATCCAAGACATGTTAATTCGAATTTTTTGAACCTTTGAATTGTTATGTGGTTTCACAAATGAAGTTTACTTTCTCGTGAAAACACTAGTACAAATGATTGTATTCCTATAAAATAAGGTTTATTTTATTCATTTAATTAATAAATTTTTATAATTTCTATAAGGATGTGTAGCAGTGTTGGTGATTGCGCAAAAACAAGGAATGGCAATCAAGGCATATTTTTCTTTTCGCACTCCCGTAAGCAGGTCTCCATCAATTTCCTATTTTTGGAGCCTTTAGCCTATTTTTCCAATGACTAATTTTGTTTTGAAAATCCGGGAGTAAGATATTGTTTCTGATATTTTATTGCATATTTTCAATTGAACCGCAAATCTGCAATAGTTTTGGTAATTTTTAAGAACACCTAAAAAATATGCTAAATAAAAAGATGAATGTCTAATATATTTTGTTTATTTAATTTAATTTAATTGTTTAATTGTTTTACAAAACAGCCAAATTGGTATGTTTAGCATATTTTTTCTGTCTTTTTAAATATTCTCTATTATATCAGTAAAAGAAATGAAAACAGTGCTTTTTATTTGAATAATGTTTATTATTGACTCATAAATAAAATATTTCAACACATAATAATTTACTTAGATGTCGTCATTCATTCTTAGGAACTGTTCCTCCTTGACGTTCACATTGAAGTATCACTTGTCCGCAAATTACATCATACGCCTGATTTGAATCGCCTTTCTCTGCCCGGCTCGTCTCTATCGAAGCGCTTGGAGTCGATGGATAACGAGAGGGAAAAATCAACTTCACCCTTCCAAAATCTAGTACCCCGCTCCATCGCCATCATCATCATGATCAACATCATCGAAATGTCAACATAATTGAGCGCGTCTATTTACAATCACTACACGACTTGGCGTACGCGTAACTCGCCGGGTTAATTGGGGGCTTTTGTGCGCCCGCGCCCGCCTGAATGCCACCGTCAAGGTAAGGTATCATGATGGGCACGTACACCAGTAGCGGAACGGGCTGCTGGACGTTGAGCAGCTCCAGCACCCGCTGGCAGGTGGCGTTACGATCTGCCGCGCCTCCGGTCTGCTCGTGCAGAGTGCTGCTCACCTTCAGCACCAGCTCGTTGATCGCCTGCATTTGGGCGAGCAGGTCGGCCGTGCTGCGTCCGCTGGCATCGCAGTCACGGTTGATCGGAAACACGAACCCATTGAACTGACCGATCGACGCCGGGTACTTGGGCCCCGGGCGGAAGGGTCCGGTGGTTGGGGGCTGTTGGCCACACTGCGGGTGGTGGGTTTCGACAACTCCGGGCTGTGGGTACGTTGTTCCCGGGAGTGGAACTATCGGATCAATTTGTTGTGGAGCGGGAGTAGGCTCGGGAGTGGGTGGACGAGGAGTTCTTGTCACCTCTTGTCTTACAGGGCGTTGGGTCGGTTTTTGCGGGGTCCCAAAATTGTCATTCCTTGGAAGATCTACAGGACTCGAAGGTACTCCACCTCCATTAACACCTCCAATTCCTCCTTCGACTCCATTGTTAGGCGGAACTCTTGGTTTCTTAAGAAAATTGCCTGATTCATCTCCAGGAGCTTCTGAAACTCCAAATCCATTGTTAGAAGGAATCTGTGGAGTTTCCGTAGTAGGAACACCTCCTTCATTCTTTAACTTTCCTTGGTTGGATTCGTCTACAATCGGAACTTGGACGTTGCCAGTTCCCGAGTTATCACCACCAAGGTTAGGTTCGCTGGTGGCACCATTGAAAAGGCCATTTCCATTTCCAATCGAAGGTCTTTCGGTTGTCGGTTCCTTTGGATCTTGAGGTCCAATCGGAGTGATGGGGTCTATAACCAAGCCTGCTCCATTCCGAGAGGTTGTGACAGGCACAACAACCGGAGTCGGTGGTGGCGTAATGCTAACAATTTCGTTCAACCGTCGGCAGGTCGAGGGAAGGTAGAGATCATTCCATGCGACCACCTTCTCGTCTAGCTTTCTTCCCTGTAGGTCGGCGTCCAGTTTATTCCTGTTAGCGAAAAACATAAAGCACTCCTTAGATCCAAGATGTCCATCTTAATGATCGATCACACGTCAGATGATCACTTACACACTGTTCGCGACACGATCGGTGAACACTTTCGTTGGCTGGTCCGGTGCCAGCAGCCGGTATCCGAGCCGATCCGCAATGTAGTACACCAGGTGCTTCTCACCGTCCGGGTCGATGTAACCGTAGCAACCGTACGTCACATCGTCCGGACCCTTGGCCTTGTGTTGGAACTGGCTGTTCGTTTTCTCCACCTGATAGCCATAGTTGAACTCATCTGCCGCAAAGAAAAACATGTGTGACACATTAGAAAAAATGGTCTTTCAAACACTTAAACACTTGCTTCAATTACTTCTTCCAAAGCTCTGCTCGTGATACACTTCGGCATCTTTTTGCTTCAGCTCGATATTGAAATCATCATTCCCAGCGGATACCAACGCTACCGTCAACAAAAAGATCGTCAACGTCGGGAGAAGCTGCAAGAGAAAAGCAACTGGACAATGTAGGACAACAACTCCACACACCACAAGCCTTTTTTCACTCACAAACGTCGAAGACACATTCGGTACCATTTCTAGCACATTAACACTTGCGATTGACCGTGAAAAACTGTTTGTACGAGGCGCCAGCGTCGTGTCGTAACGTTCGGGATTCGATAAGTGTCCCAAAATGGGAAGCTCACTCACAAAACAAAACAAAAACAGCAATGCCTTTCGAAAAGAAAATTGACAACGGCGGAATCTTCGTTAGGCACCGTTTGACGAAGGTCAGGTGCGCTTTACAGAGTTTGGTATGCCTTCAACGCGCACTCCAAAAACCCGTGCGTCAAGATGCGTTATTTCGGCCGGACTGAGGCTGCAGATGATTTTGGCGTTGAATTTAAAGCCTCCCCAGACGTGCTTGCCGTGTGCGGTCGGCACGATGATGGATCAATATTTGGGTAATGATTTGGCGGACTCAAGTGTCGTCAAGGTTGTTTGATCTCCAAACGTTAGGTAGGGAGGCATGACCGCGGTGGTGTCATCGGCCCATTCTGGGTCTGTTTACTCCGATGGGGGGGAAGCGATCTAATTCCCGAACCGGATTTCGTGCGCCGATGCTAACGGTTGGGCATACGTGATTGACCCGTTGCGAAATGTAATCACTCAAGACGGGAGGCACTTTTTTGGGGGTGGTACCGCTTCGTTTCCCTCCACGAAGGTCATCGCATGGAGTATGTCTACGTTTGTTTAAGGTGTTGACTTTGCAATTAAATGTTGCAAATATTGTGCGAATGTTTTCGTTTGGATGCTTGGAATAGAACTTTTTATTTAAATATTTGGATCGCAATTTGCGGGAGATTGACTTGTTTCGATCAAATCATTCGTTTCATGACGTGATGTTCAATGGCGCATGTTAAAAGTGTTAGAACATAGCAATTGAAAGTAGGCATTTTAGTTGTTTTGTTGGTTTACATGTTTTATTTAGAAACTTAGGATAAAGTCTTATTAATACTAACATTATTTTTCAAGCTAAGCTATTCACTCACATTTGTCATACAAAGATCAACACTTGTCACGGTTGAACCGCGCGGTGAGCTTTGCAAGTTCCGCCTCAAATTCTTTCATATCAGAGCACGCAAGGCGGAACGGAATGTACAGCGTGAGTGTTTGATCTCGGTCGCACTGTGAGCTCAGCATGAAAGAATTGCTCGTCCCAAGGAATGGCTGCCAGGATTCGGACACCGCACTCTGCTCCGCCGTCTGACCTTTATTCGCCGGCGATTGATTGGCGACGTTGGTTGAGGCTTGTGCGTTGATTGCAGCATCATTGTTGCTGCCACCTTGCTGCCATAGGTCTTCCGTCTGTCCAAGGTTGGAACTCGCCTGAGAGTCCACTGGAGGTCGCTGTTCCGCGAAAGGTGACGAACTGCCAACTGCACCGTCGTTGGGGTTCCGTATTTCGGTGACAAGAGTATTACGCGATTCGGCCCCGTATGCTTCGTCGTACTGCGGGCTTTGGAGATCTGCACGACGAGGGGCAGACGATGATCCGGAGAGTTCACCTTCCTGGCAGGCGGTTGGAAACGGAAGATCATTCCACTGGATCAACCGTCCACCGGAGACTCCCGACCTATATTCGCATAGATTATGTTAAAAAAAGTGCAAGAACATTAGAAAGATCTGATTCAACATTTTCCTCAAATTCAACACTTACACTTCCACTGACGTTAGAGGATAGACGGTTGTAGGCTGACCAGTCAGAACCACACGGTATCCCAAACGGTCGGCAACGAAGAATGTGAGCTGCTTGCGACCTTCCGGATCAATATGGCCATAGCAACCGTACGTTACATCATCCGGGCCCTTCTGTTTGTGCTGAAACTGATTGTTTATGTTCACTACCTGATAGCCATATTTGAAAGCAACTAAAAGCAAGAGCAAAAGTATTGAAAATAAAATTAAAATTAAATAAATTACACAGGACAAACTTTTAGTACAAGGACTTACTTCCGTCCTCCTGTTGGTCGTCATACGTATGAGCGTTGGGAATATTTTGTTCGATATGATAAGCGTCGATTGCAATCATAACGGAAATCACAAGCTAAAAGTATCATATCAATATTATAAGTTATTGATTTTTTAAAAATATAGATGTTTTTCATTCGCATCACTCACACAATAAACAACTCGATTCATTTTTAATCGGATTTTGCAATCGATGTTTTTAGGAAACTTCTTAGAATGTTTTTTCAAAAACAACTTTTGTCGAAATTTTTGTTTCACTTTCACCTGGGAGCTTCCTTCCTGACGGCCACTTCCTCAAACGAGCGATGGTCCGAGACTGATACTAATCCAAGCGCCGGCTCGTGGATTTAAATAGAAAAGATCAATATTTTTCCACCCGGGAGCCAGGGAACCGACCTTGAGCCGGTTCTTTTTTTCTGCGCGTGTCTTTCCCACCGAAGTCGGGAAGTCCCGTCCGGCACGAAAAGAAATTCCACAAAAATTAGAACCAACCCGAGACTCCGGATGCAAATAGCTGGCGCTAATTGATCGTACGAGTGCAAATATTATTTTTTCGGCTCGCCGACGGTGCCAGAAATGGTGGCAGAAATAGTATCATACGCTTAATTTGTCGATGTCGCAGGTTTACCACTTGATCGAAAAAATAATGTAGGTGAAAATAAATTAATTTGTAGTGGGTACCAAATTGAACCCAAATGTCGAAGCGAAAAATCGTTAAATCACATCAGCAACTTAATCCTATCAATACAAAAATTGATACATCCGATTGATTTGTATCATCAGCAAATCACACCTTCAAATACATGGAATTTCCATCAAACCAACTGTGATTAGTAATGACTCATCTAACCTTAACCGGGTGGTTCAGTTCACGGACGGGTTTTCAGACACGTGTAGTTAGTCTGCGCGTAAGTTAGTCATAAATTAACACCAGCAAGTGTAACACGCTCGCCAACTGTCATTGGCCTCAAAATGGCGTTGTCATCTGGCATGCAGGTCGGTGGAAATAATTAACAGTTTTCTGTTACTTCGCCTTAGCTCCGATCACGTCGTCGGAAATAGGAACGAATGTTGCAATGTTGCAATTCGATGACCTTTTGCGGAACACAACAGAGAAAAGTAATGTTAAAAAAACAAAAAAAAAACTGAAAAAAAAACCGACAACAACTCACTGGAAAATTGGAAATATATCTATGGCCTGTTCGCGAGATACGGGAAAGGAAAACCGGGAATAGATAAATCTCCAGTTTTAGAGACGTAAATCACCCCGTTCGGGCAAAAGTTAACAAATCTCTGCCGAAAGAGGATGAGCCGAACGCGAGTGGCAAATTTATGTCAGCACTCTAGCCACAAATGGTGTGTTTTTGGATTCCTCTCTGTTGATGGTGTCTGAAAACTGTTTGGAGGACATAAATTGCGACATGCTTCGAACGGCAAAAATGATTTCGTTTGAATTGATCTTTAGTTTTGATGCGTTTTGTTCTGTAAATTCAATAAGCATGCTCATGAGTTAAAATATACAAAGATAAAATTTTAAAAAGCTCAAGATTTGTTTGAACAAAGGTTTATGAGACCAATTGAGTATAGACAAAGGCTTATAAAAGCAGACTAAAGCGATTGAAGCGAATTTAACTTTTCTCCACACAAAGTCAAACGACATCGCATCGGATTGAATCACAAAACCGACCAATTTTGCAAGAAGATAAATGTCATCCCAACCCTCCTCGAAACATTGTCCGGCATCCGATGTGTAAAGTAAATGTAATCCTCTGGCCAAACACCTCGCACCAATCAGGGAACAAGGCTCAAACCTGACCAACATTACCGGTCACTCCCAAAAGGATACCCCCCCCATTTCGGGAGAGTTATGCTAAGCGACCGATGATGCTCACGTCCACTCGACTTCGTGCTGATCCTGATGCGTCATAAATTTCACCCTGCGATGCGAGTGGATCGAGCTTCACGAACCCATCCACTGATTGACGCCACTAAATATGTCCTTCCCTTTCCCGGAGTTCCATCGAACGATTCCCTTCCCATACTTCATGCAAGGTGAAGTGCTTTATCAAACATGGGGCGGGTTTTGATGCTTGATTATGGATCAATCGAGTCGCTCCGGTCCGCATGCCAATCCGGTGCTCTATTGAATTTTGTGTTCGGTGTGGGAAATTTGCTCCGTCGTCCAGGATGAGGCGACATCAAACGCCAACATGGAGAGGATTGTGCATCGCATAAAATTGTTTATATCCGACCGCAGCTCGCTTGATGACCGTGCCAAACGATGCTGAGCCGGCAGAATTGCTTCTTAGCGTTGCACATTTTATAGTTTGCGTAAATGTTTAGTTTAAAATGGCCAACGTAAGAGGGCTGAGTCGAGTTGGGTGATTTCGCTACTAAAGTAATACATTTTAAGCAAAATCGCGCGAACTCAAAGGTCCGTGGCAGTGTCAGCGAAAAATAAAGAAACACCGTCCAGTCCGGGACTAGGCTAAGTGCATTGGTTTGGTTCACTGCAGCTGCTGTTGTTCACTGTTTGATTCAATTATGTAAACACTGCACGCCGTACTCCCGGCGGGGTTAACCTTTCCGATACGATGTTGTCGGCATTGTTTATAGTTTAGCAAATATTCCCTCACCGTGCACCGGTTTCGGTTCGCGGAATGTGCCGGAATATTTTCACTCGCCACACCACAAACTATGCATATACCGGCGGAAAACAAAATTTTATCATTGCA
Source organism: Anopheles sinensis (assembly GCA_000441895.2). NCBI lineage: Eukaryota > Metazoa > Arthropoda > Insecta > Diptera > Culicidae > Anopheles > Anopheles sinensis. The sequence continues at coordinate 408,442 of KE525041.1, read as the reverse complement.
TATTAAAAGCACTTACCGGTTCACTTAAGCATCGTTTTGGACGTCGTTTTATGCCGTGGGAAAAAAAGGCTCCGGTGGTCTGCTCGAACGGTCTGCGGACGGTAGGAGGATGGTAAAGTTTATTAGAAAATACATTTCATCGATAAAATACCAACACCAGCGCTTACCGTACGTTCGACAAACGCCAAAACTTTCATTCTATGTTTTGCTTCCACTCCCATATTCAGCGTCAAGAGTTTGTTGTGTTGATTTTTGCTACTCTACAGTTTTTTTGTTTATTTTCTATCAATTTCCCTCCAGGGAATGAAGTTGATATACCTGACCGAGTTTGGGTTTCGTATACCGCAAAGGGGAATATTTGATTGAATAAATCTGCCCGCAATTTGATTCCTCTGCTGTGCGCAATGTTTTGAAGGATAATTATTTCCCTTCTTTTGTGACAAAAAGACAAAAAAATTAAAAACTCCTTTATCTTTATTAAACTCAAAACGTTTTATTTTGTTTACATTTTTATTCAGGTTTTATTTAAATTTTTATTGGTCCAATATATTCCATTATTATTAAGAAAAGAATTTGTAAAGCAGTAGATCATTTGTTTTTCAACATTTTAGACATCTGAAATGAATGAATGTGAATAGTTGAGGTAAGATAAACAAATGAATACACCTTTAAAATATGTTTCTCTTGGGTGCTTGGTAAGGAGTTAGTCAGTCTTAACATTGTTTAAACATCATTAAAATCATTAAAAACACCTTTAAAATATTGGTAGAAGAGAAATACATCTAACATCTTATTGATTTGCATCTAAAATCAACTGCTGTCATTTTACTGCTTTGTTTTTCTTCTAAAATCCATTAAAAGGTGAATTTAAACAGCTTTTGGCTTTGGAAATAGTCTATGTCACTCTTTTCTTCCTTTTTATTTTTAATTAAGTTTATTTAAATATGATATTTTCAAAAATATCAATTACGCCACATTTTTGACAGTTTTTTTTCAGTAAAAAGTTGTACTGACAAAGCAAGTAGAACGTTGTTGTGAAGCGTGTAATTAAAAGGGGAATTACTTCTATGCGTATCCTTTAAGAGTAACTAATGAGGATTATTGTAAATATTACCGCATCTTGTCCACTTGGGGTTAAAGCTTAAAGGCTTATATTTCCTCCATTCTGAAAAACGGAACATAAAAAACCCGTTTCAGTAATCCATCTGATTTAACCTAAGCAACGTCGTTCACCGTCGAAGGATCACCATCCTGGTAATCTGATTCCGGCGTATCAAATAGCACTTCGGTAATCTGCAACAACACTTGGCGACGACTCCGCTGGAAGCGTCTCAAACTCCATTCCGTCCACGCCTCCCGGTAATAACCGACAGCGTACCGGGAATATCGTCGATGTCATCAAAGGAATGGAGCAAATGAAATATTCCAACCCGATGGTACTTGGCCATCGCGTCGTCAAGGAAAACAGAAGCTAAGGGAAGGTGATAGAAGAGAACCGGTGCCATTTTCCCCCTGCAGGCTAACGTCCATATGCAGGTTGGAGGATATCGGGAAAATACTTCCGGACCGTTGGTCTAGACCTCTTAGTCCGGCCGGGGCCGGTGATGGTGGTTTGGTGATTTATGAAGATTAAAGAGCGCCGGTAAACGATGGAGTTACCTGGGCTGGATCGTAATCGATTTTCTTCGCCGAGTCAATCGAAACCGATCGGTGGAAGAAACGAACCGGGGAGGGAGAGAAGAAAATGCACCGGAAGTGGAAGATTTAACTGGCGGTTCCGTGGCGCAAATCATTGAAGACGTCGATGTAGCTCGGTTTATTGGCAAAGGAATCGTTTAGCGGGGACTTCCGTAGGAGCTGTTTCCTTAACGCTTTCCGGGATATCTCCGGGTAGGGAGAGGATGCGCAGGTACTTACCGACCGGTGGGAATGTCTATTGCAATACTTATCCGCCCGATTGTTCCGTTCCGACTTTCGTACCGTCTTTGGCTGGAATGGAATCATTGGAAGAAAGCGCAGGAAGGGTGCAGTAACAGCGTTCTTGCGCAAAGGATCTAAAGCCAGAGAGTTGTGGGCAGTTGGAGACGATTTAAATCCACAACCGCAACCGACCGAGCACAGCATCCATTTGTCGGTGCGGCCTCCAATCTACCACCGCCGGGAGTGAATTACTTGGTTTTCACTTTTTTCACCTCCGGCCACCGGGTTCAGTGGGGGAGGATAATGTCGTTTCTCGCAGCTGGAAGGTAGTATTCGTTTGAGTTCATTTTTTTTTAACTTGCGACACCCCCACTAAGGACAATTTCTCCTCAGGGACTCACTAAAGAAGGCGGAAACAGGCAGACTTCGACGGTGTGAAGGAATTCTATGGCGCTCTACGTTTCCAATTTCATGATTCTTGATACCTTCGTACCAGGTTCCCTTGTGGTTTGTATTCCGTTAGTATCTTCCAACTGTGGGGTAAACTGCCATTGGTAACTAAGGTATGAGGATTTTTTATTTGTTTTCTAGCGTTGGGGCATCTTTAAGGAATAGAATACTGACAGATCTAACTGATAGCATGAAACCGCTTTTTTCTTGCTAAAAATGTTTGAAAAAACTAAATACAGTTTTCCACCTTCTATAAACAGCGAGGAAAGGTTTTCTTCAATGCTCTGGAAGAAATTCTGTGTGGGAATTTCTTAAAGAGAGGCGAAACTTCACTATCACTTTGAGTGCGAGCGACGAAAGTACCAAAAGATAACCCAAGCAGGAAGCTCCGGATGGACGATAATGGTAGCAATAATGTGGAAAATTTCAACCATCCAACTTCCGAAACAGACATAAAGAAAGCGAGGGGAGGAAAATTTCGCTCATACCGAGGAGGACTCTGAAAAAACACAACTGAAAGACGTTAAGTCGACTGAATACAAAGGTGAAAAGCCGAACGGAATAGATGCGTTTGATGCGATGGCTGGGTAGTATTCTAGGAGGACGCCATTTTGATTGTTTTGGAGCAAAATAGGGACAGTTTTTGTCGGATCCGCTTCCTTTCACCGCTGGAGGGGATTGTGTTTCTAGCCGACTTGAAGTGCGGAAAAAGGCAATAAGAAAACAAAAGAGATGAAATGAAATATCAAATGGAATATCGTAATGGTTCATCGTATCTGCAAGGGCAGGGAAAAGTGTGGTGGACGGGGGGAGACTCGGTTCATCCCTGGCAGTTGAAAATAACCCCAAAGAAAATACTTGACTACGGGAACGGCGGAAGCGTTGGACACGATGGTGCGTGATAAAAAGTTCCACTTTACGACGGAAGCCATTCGTACGCGAATTAATAAAACATTAGTAGTTTTTGCCTTTCCCCTGTGTGCGTGTGCGAAGGGAAAGTGTTCCCACCCTTTTGGAAAATTACTGCCTATAATGGAGAGAGTTTGGATCGTAAATTCTAACTAGATTCGAAGGCGTTTTGTGGAAAGGTCTGCCACTGAAAGAAATCCTTTTGACTTGTCCGTTTAACTTTGAAAGTTGGCCGTAAATATGTACAAAATGTGTTAACACGTGTTAGTTAATTAAAATACTGACATATTGACTTGATTAACAGATTAAACTGATTTCTTTAATACTTTTTCGACAATGAGGATTATTCTGAATGGTGTTTAAGATAGAATAATATATGATTAAATATAATTAGTAAAGCACGATATCAATTGAAGCTTAAATCAATTTCTAAGACACAACTATCAATACAATGGAAATATAGCATAGTTTTTATTTTAAATCAGAATTATAGAAACTACCGATCTGAACCAAAAACAAACAAATGAAACGACAAAATAAAATCTAAATTGATAAGCGTTAAATAAGTATCAGTTCATCTTTTTGGAAATTCTATTTGGTTTCTATTTCAATTCGTGAAAGAAAGTTAAATAATTTGAGAGAAGTAAAGTATTTTAGTTATGTTTAATTATAGACATTCTTTGGTGCTTTGAGAAACCATTGAGTTTATTAAACGTTTCGGACTTCAAACGTCACACCAAGCTCTTCAAAACCGCCACTAATATGTTGAAAGCCGTGTAATAATCGCACGCTTCAGGTTTCATGCGAAAATTACCTTTCCACCCGAATGTGAATGTATTTCAATCAATTATAATCAAAGACTCAACCGGCAGCACGCCAAAATCTTCTCCAAGACGAAGGCGGGCGACCAAAGGGAAGCTGGTCGCAAGGAAACACACTCCCCGTGCGCAATTTGAGCATAATTTGCTTCCACAACACAAAGGAGAACCCTTGTTTCTGGGGCTTTTCCAACCGGCAACTGTAACAGTTTGCTTTTCGCGCCTTCCCTCGAAGCTCCTCGCATGAAGATTTATGAATGCACGGCCGTTAATTGTTGTTACCGTCGCTGTTTGTTGCGGTAAAGCAATAATGTAAAGCCTACAGGAACAACTAACCCTGTGGCTGGAAACATGCCCGCTGACCTCAATTCGTGCACTTTCGTGCACACACACACACACACAAAGGGACACCACATTAAGGAGTTCGTTCGCCTTATGACACGGTTAATGGTTGACGTAATGCCCGATTCGATTCGGTGCGAGCTGCTGACACAAATGGCGACCTCAAGCCACGTTTGGCTGTTCACCATTTCACATAGGAAGGTCCTTGCAGCTCCTTGCGCTTGTCTTGGCGCCGGTTCTCTCAAGTGGTGCTGCCGGGCTCGATATATATATCGACTGTCAATTCCAGTGTGGCACCATTAACCACCGCCGGGTCGAGGCGAAAGCTGCACCGAGGATGCACGTCGATGCCCCACGCCGTCAGAAACGTCAGACTCAGGGGATGGCTTTCATCGTTCGACTTCCGGGTGCTTCAACTGCAGCGTTCGCCTGGCGGAGCCGGTTTGCTCGGTTGATTTATTGGCTATTTTAATTATTGATTGCACGCCCGCACTCGAGCAAGAAATCCCCGTTTGCAGCAAGGAGTGGTCTTGGGCTTGGCATTGAGAGTAATTTCTTAAAAATTGCGCTGAAGTTATGCAAAGGTCTGCAGCGGACGAATTGCTAGAGAAAGGAAAAGGTGTGTCTGCTTTGTCGTAGAAATAATTCTTTATGATGATTACTCTTATTTTCCCGCATTGTCGTTCTATTTCATTCATCAATCAGCAAATATAATCTCAATTATTGGTAAATGTCACTATAATTTTTCTATTTAATTATGTTGAGTCTAAAAAGAACACATAGAATTCCTTTTTAATTTACTCATCAGGTACTGTACCTTTAGTTCGCATCGAATTAAATCATTTGGATAAACTTTAAATGTTTCAAAATAGTTAAGCTGCGTTTGAGGATTATATTTTCCAGATAGTATCTTTTTTTGTATCCAAAGCAGTTGGTTGGTGTTCATAAAAAAATGTTATGTTAATAATTTTATGTACGGAGAAGAAAAAAGAAATGGTTCAATTTTTTTAAAATTTTAGTTGCACATTAAAATGAAATATGCTGTTCAAAACTATTGCTATTGTAACCATATACAATTTTTGCTAATAATTTAGATTGTAAGAATGCAAGAACGTTCGAAAAATAATTTAATTTAAACTTATAGTTTTTATACAATTTATTTTTATGTAATGGATCGATTTTTTAAAAAATTAAGACCTTTTTGATAATGACTCCTTTTGCTTAAATTATGTGTTTTATTAAAAATTGGTTCACAATTTGGAAAAGAGATGTAATTCTCAATCGAACTTTTTAAAGGGAAAATTGGCTCGCAATATGTCATACAATTTTTGTTTCTTCTCCTAACCATAAAAGTCGCATTCCTTTGGCATCGCAAGTTAAACCCATCGCTTAGATAGGATGTCAATTTTGGTCCATTTATGATCCCCGGGGACGCGTACGTCATCCGCCCGACGGCTCGGTGTGTTTACTCTCAATCCATTAGGCGGTCGGAATTCGATGGCACACTTTTACAACCAGCCGGTTCACTTCCACACTGTATTGACTATTGTTATGACCCTCGCCCGCCTCCCCTTCCGGTTGTTATGGATAGCGCTTCGAAAAACTGTCCGCGAAATGGTTGCAATCCGGCAAATGGGAGGACGTTAATCCGATTTTTGGAAACACTTCGTACCAGGGAATGATAATAACTGGACAATAAAAAAAGATGGAGGGAGAAATGAACCAAAACAACTTTAAGGATTCCATGACATCACTCACGGTGTCCATTTTTGTGTCTTTTTCTTGCGCTCCACGGTTTCACGACCATCAACACGTTTGAGGGATGTCCATGGAGACGATATTTTCGACAATGGCGAAAACATGCCCCATTTTATCAATCGCTTCCAGCATCCCCGATCCTCCGACACCTCCCTTTGCAGCGGCTAAACGGTGTGACTCGTTAAAAGTTTAAGCAGTAAATTATCGGAATATGTTCCGGGTGGGAATCGAACTCAAAAACAGGTTGGGATTTTTATACGCTGTTGTTGAAGGTACGCCGCGTCGAAAATAGAAGCGTTATGACAGTTTTACGACCGGAAGGCAGTATATTTTGGCGATGTCCTTTAATGGAGCGATGCGAAACGGGAAAATAAGAGTAGAAAAAAAACCTCCAAATGGGGTGTGTTAATGGATTATGCTCCAAAATTTACGATCATCTAAATTCATCAGGTATTTGGAAATGGTTGTATTATTGAATGATTTGTCCAGAACGTTGGAGTGCGAAAAGAAGAGGAATTTGGCAAACAAACAAAATAAACAGAGGATTTTTAGTTGGAGAAATATTGTTTCACATTTAATTTATTATTTGATTGAACGTGATTTCGACCCTTCTGTTAGGTGGGTTCTCTGTAAACCTAAAATTTGCCACAGAACAACATTGGACGGCCATGCTTGCTCAGGGTAAAATGATTGTTTGGAGGTCAGAATGAAGAGCTGGCACTAAATAAACACCTCAATCCGATCCCGAACACATCTTCCAAAATACACACCGATCTACGATTCGCGCTACGGACCGACTTTGTCTATTGTTCTTGCGCGTTTCCTCCGATGCTGGAGAACGATGATGCAGTTGTCATTCCAAACCGACGACGACAAGACCGATGACGTTGGTGCCTGCAGTGCTTCCTGCACGACCGATTCCGGGCGTGTAAACATGGAAACACTTTGACAAACACGCTCCATCCGGAAGCGGACCGATTCAGTACGCTTTCGCCGGCAACAATATGGAGCTAGGTGCGAATCCAACAACGGGGTGCAGATTTCTGGCACAACACCCGAGAGCCAAAAGCCCGACGACAACTTGATCGTCAACTCGACGAGAAGGACGACGACGACGACGACGACGACAATTTCGAAGATGGATTCCTGGTTTCGGACGAGCGCCTTCCAAGGAGCTAATCATATTGTTGATGTCTTATCATTATTTTATGTATTGTTTACATTTCATTCCATTCCGTTCTGGCGACGGCCAGATCCTTTTCCCTGTTACCCTTGAATAAACCGGATAGGAATGTTTCGTCGGATGAAGGAAACGAACATTTTAATGAAATGCTGAACATTTTGAGACCGTTGGTATATGGAAATCGTCCAACGACAAGATGCTTTTCTTCCCTCAAGAGGAATTGTAAATCCAACGTACCTGGAGGATGCAAAAAATTATCCTCACTGATGAGGTCTGTTTTCCAAAAAATGCTTTTTATTGAAATAAAATTAACAACTTAAAGTTAAAGTTAACGTTGTTTTAAATACAGATTTTAAACGAGAAAATAATGGATGGCTAGTAAAATTACCCAAACAAAATAATGTTTGTATCCCAAAAAAAGGTCTCAAAGCCATTTGGAATATTAATTAGAGACAGTTGAAATTATGCCGATCAACAATCACTTTCTATTTTACCCATGCACAAGCCCACTGTGCAAAGTGATAAGTAAAAGCGTTCGTGCTGGATAAAACTAGGATCGCATTCGTAATCGTTTCAATTGGACAGCGCAAATGTAAGCTTCCCCCCAAGGGAGCGTTCGAAAACTCGGCGCAAAATGGTGAACGGATCTCCGTGCGGGAAATGGAAGCAATATTTCTCCAAACGCCCGAACACCGCCCGGGAGGAAAAGCGCTCGGACGTTCGGCTTTCCAACGCGTGGCTGTTTCGCTTAAGACTTACCGTCCGAAAGGCCGTGAGCATTCTCAGCTGGAAGCTGCTGGGTTGAAAATTTATGCCACAACATTATGTTACACACAACCAGAGTCCACGCACTCAGGCGGTCAAAAAAGCGGACCAGGGAATCGCTTCTTTCGGGACGACGTTAGCAACCGGAAGTGGTTGCAAAAGCGACAAAGACGAATGCGGCTCGCTTCTTCATTACTCGGGCCGGAAAACTGGAATTGCTCAATCTTCGCCATGGAGACCGAATACTGTTTCATGTTTCGCGCGATCGCAAACAAATGCTGTCCGAACCGAACCAGCAATTGTTTTTACTTCCTGCCATCGCATGTTGCCACGTTCGTTAAATGCCCGCGGAAACTCTCGGACTTGCTCCGTGTGCATCTCGCACGTTTGGCCGAAAAAGCGAGGGAAAGATACAATTTATCCCTCGTTGTGCTAAATATCAGCGGAGTAGATCAACAAAATAACAAACCGAGGAACACAGTGAAATGCGCTCGAGTTTTCCAGCACCGGAAGCGGCCAATATGAATGCCGTCCGGAAAAGCGGAAGTGGCGGTTTCGGAAAGGCGTAGAAGAACAGCGCGTGTAAACCTGTGTCCTGACGAAATGCTGCTAGTTTGGAGTTACGCTACTCTGGCTCGAAATGGGTTTTCGCGTTTTCTAAAATGAGAATTCACACTCATGCACAAACACACCCGCGCACATACAGACATCGTACACTGCACTCGTGTAAATGGCAACGATTGTGATCAAAGCAGTGAATTTATTTAAATTGCCTTCATGCTGCGTCGCTTGTAGTGCGGTGGAGGTGTGTAAATGTTATGCGGCGCATAAGCATCATTCCGAAGGGAAGTTCTGGTCGGAAAGGCGAACCGATGCTGCTGTATCACCGTGCTTTGCAGCGTCTGTCGGAGCGAACTGTAATCACACATGTTCGGATGTGTGTATGGAAGCGCGTGGAGTAAGCATTTTGGAAAACATAAAAGCACTTGATGTGGCGTAGTTAGCATCGAGTAATGTAACATTTCATTTCAATTGCGCGTGTTCTAATATTTAAAACGAAGGTTGAATTATGTCCGTAACGTTCGGAACGTTTGGAGAATGCTTTTATGATGAGTGATCAAGATATTTTCATGTTTATTCAAAAGTAATAAATGTTTACTAGGGAAAAAAGAGAAAAGCCTCAAATTACGGTAATAATGTTTGAATATAGTCAGCACTCTACTTGTGCACTTGAATTTGTTGTTTTCCCGTTTGTAATTATCCATTATTATGTTTAATTATGAAATTTTGAAAGACGTCGTTAATGATGGTTCATTCTATGCTTGAGTTCATTGGTTAAAATATAAAACAAATGGCTTGTTTTCGTTACAAAATTATACAACGAATGGCTCAGCAAAATTTATTCGGTTTTATTAGTAATTATAAATTGTAACTTAGAAACCTTCATACTAAAATTGTAACTTTTTAGAACAACAAAAAAGCAGACTTGAATGCTTAGTTATTATAATAAAAGATTGAAACTCAACAGCATAAATTATCACTTGTACTTTTATAAGGAGCATTTAAACATCTTCTTTTAGGTTCCAACTGGTAAAAACTATTAAAGGTGTCGTTCAAGTCAACAAATTCATATTATTTTATCATTAAAACTAAATGAAGCTAAACAGTTACTGAAAGTGTTTGAAAATCTATATAGTTTTATCTACTTTTGTTTTTCAAACGAAATTAAAAAAATTCATTTAAAACACATAAAACCACATGATGCGTGAAATAAAACTGATTAGCAAGTGATAAGATCTGCGTAGATCGAAGAAAAAAGAAACAAGTTCCAGTTTAACCATTGTAAAGAAGAAAACAAACGAAAAGATAAACAAAAAAAGGGAAAAGCAGCATGGACGAAGGAAAAAGAATCTGTTGCTCCCGAACATGAGGGCAAAATTACATCGTCCCAGACGCTCGTTCGGGCATCGGATCGATGAAAAACTTTCAATTAATGCTTGCCCTTTGGCGATATTTCAAAAACTCCTGCCAAAGAGCACGAGGGAAAAGAACATAGGACGGGATTGCCAGAGAAATTATGGAAACAGCATAGGCGAAGGATGGTGGTGGGTTTTTTTGGCGACGGCTTTAAAGAGCTTTAGAACAGAGCTATGTGTTGGAAGCGATATTTTCTTCCTCGTTTTCCCAAATAAGTATTTAAGCAAAAGAGAAAAAACGTTGCGGGGCAGATGAGCTCGCAGCTCACCGAAGGAAAGCGAGGAAAACTTGACGAAAGTATAAAATAAGATAAACGTCGGAGCGAATTTTGAGCCGAGTTTTAATACCAAGGCACCAAGGGAAGATAGAAGAACCCGGCTGAGGTTCTGAAGTGCCTCTTACTGCCGGAAAAAGGTGCAAAGTGTGTGTGTGTGTGTATAAGGGGGGCACAAAAAACTTTTCCGCCGGAAACCCTGGACAAGAG
>KE525041.1:387751-397816 GCA_000441895.2 Anopheles sinensis | reverse complement strand
CTTTTGAAGATTGGTAATATTTTGTGCCGTAGTTAACTTTTCTCTTTTTCTCTTCCTGGCCAACATCAGAACCACTTGCACTTGATTCAATTCGAGCAGCCGGATCAGATTCAGCCCGGGCCTACAAATCGTGGAGCAAAATCTGGATTTAAAGTTCGGTCTGTTTTTCGGTCGGCAATCGTTTACGCCAGACAACGGTGAGTAAAAATGGACCGCTGTATGGTGCGAAAATATGTGCTCTGCACGTGAAAAGCTGTGCGAATTATCACGCGTGCTGTTGGCACAAAAACGGCACGGCAAGCACGGAAAAACGAGTATTCCATCGACGGAATAAAACCGTGTTGACAACGTTATAATTTGTCCAGCTTTGGCGATTGTTTTCCTTTCATTCATATATTCCAACGGTTCGGGTTGCTGGTGGAGGTTTGCAGTTTTATTTTATTTTCTTTTCGATGTTTTTGTAAAGTCTCGCACGTCCTGTACCATTCGATCACCATGTCCGTGGCCAACCGCGAAACAAACAAGCCCGAAGTGGAAAACCAGGCACACGCACACAAAATCGACACTCAGCTGCAGACGAGGTAGCGAAATCGGCCTTAAAAGACACTATCATAAATTGTCAAATAAAAATAGCTTTCAACAACAATAAAACTCCGGTAGTGGTGCGTTCGGCTCGATCGATTCGTGGCCTCGGGCTTTTCCGGGGCTACAATTCTGGCCTGTCGGCGAGTTAAAAATTGAACAACCAAAACAGATAGATTCTGGTTTTTTAATTTCCCCGTGACGAGGACGAATATTTTTTTCATGTTCTCGCGCTCTTTTTCTTTCTTTCTCTGTCTCTCTACCTTTTTTCGCATCTTTTTGTCTCTCTTCGATTGAATGATTTTACCGCCCGATTCCCGAACCAGATCAACACGAGCGTTTGTTTTCAGCATCGAAAATGGAACTGCCAGAAAAATGGAACACAAACATTCATGTATTGTCGAACGAAGTAGAGGAGTTTTTTTCCCTGAAGACTCGGTACAGGGACGCTGGCAGTAGCAACATAATCCCCGGTTGGCATTCACGAACGAAGTGACACGAAAAACTAACCGAACAAGAAACATACAACACCCGGCCAGTAATCATAAAGCTCGCATTCCTCGATCGTCGGCGAGGGAAGGGACGAACAGGCAGATGGTGCTTTGTCGTAACAAATGAAAATCTGTCACCGATGTTATTACAAAGTGGAAGTTTAATACGATTTTTGTGCACTGGTTTTGCTCCGATTGCACAGTGCACTTTTTACCGGGAAGGGGAAATTTACAATTTTCCGTTTGGTCAAGCTGTTAACAGGAGTAAACGTATTTTCTCAGCCGCCGCAATCGATCTGTTGTGAAAATGATTGTAAACGGTGCTAAGGAAATGAAAGTTACGGGAATGTTGGGGAAATACTTCATTAAGTATCATTTGGGCATTTTGAAAATTCAGGATTTGTTGTATTTTTTATTATTTTAAAATATTCAGTTGATTCCAACGATTTTAATTAGATACATCAATATGTTAAAGGAGATAATAAATTGAATAAATGTAAACGAAATGGTAAAGAAATGATGTAATAAAATATTTGGATGGCTAAAACGGCTATGTATAAAAATGCCTCTAAAAAATAAACGGCTATGCATAAACATATTTACCCTCTTCTCTTTATTACAAATGCTACTTTTTTCTCTCCATATTCAAATAACAAGTTTTATATTAAAATATCTTGTCAAAGCTGTACTAAGTTTAATATTTGCCAATGGATGAGTTTTAGAAATCATTCTTACATTAAATGGCACATTCATTTAAAAAAAACCATTAGACTTTATCACTTAAAATATTGTGAAACATTAAATAATTATTAATTTATGGATGCTACATAACAACTCACCTCACTAAAGCAAAATAGGTAAAATATCTAACGATTAATTTTCAACTTAATTAAAAATCTATAAACTCTCTGTTTGAAACACTCAGATGTTTTAAATTTTTCTATTAAATTTATTTCTAATAAGTTGAGCTTTGAGAAGATCTTATAGTTTACACAACATGTTTGATTTTACAAGACCTTGAGGTAAATAGGAAAACTTATGCTCCCATCGTACTAATTTATTGGAATATTATGCGGGCATCGGTTGTTGGTTGACACAACACACGCATAACGTGCGTACAACATTTTCCCGGTTGGTGCTCATTACTTTCGGGTGAAAGGTTTCCCGCTCGTGGAAAACCGAAAAACAACCGTTGGGCGTCGCGAAAGCCACCGCATGTCCTTCGTTAATATTTGCATACAGTTATGTGCCACTACACCGGTACCAAGTTTGCTTGAAGCCGCCGGAGAGTACTTTCCATGGTTGAAATTTTACCGCATTCCAACTAAATCTTAGAAGATCTGCTTGGCTTTCTTGCGCAGCGTGCCGAATCGAAGAACCCGGGTGACCCCCGGAGCGCGAGAAAGCAAGCCTCATTTTCACTCCCTTCCGGTTTGCCAATTTAGTCCGCCCGGCGCACGTGATGAACAAGCATATTCGTTCCGGTTTTCCCACCCAACAGAACGGGGGAGTTCGTTTCAGGTTCGTTAAGGTTACACTTCAAGCGCGGAACGTGCCTCGCTCTTTTTGGGAACTTGTTCCGACGCGAATGGCGAAGGCCCTTCTGCAAATGGATACTTCCAGCGACGGGCGGGAAGAAACGGGCTTTTCTGTCCGCTGGAAAGCGTCGAACAAACGGAGCCGGGAAAATCAGTGTCTGCGTTGTGGGACGGAAAATGCACGCGAAAAGAAACATCGTGGCGTAGCGTGGGTCGAGCCGGAGGATTTCTCACTGCATCCGAAGCTCTGGGTATTAGCATACTTAAAATGAGATAATTAAAAAACTTTTGCATATTAACACGGCGCGCAACCACCCTCCCAACCGTCCGCGAATGGAGCAAGTTTTTCACGCCTCAGTAATTTGGCGCTCGAAGGCGCGCTTGGGTACTTTGTTGTCGCTTCAGGAGCTAGTAACGGTGGCGAACAAGTAGGAGAATACCCTCATCATCATTTAGTGCACCCGCCCGTAACATACCGCCACCCCCTCGTCGCGTCCTAAAACGCAGCCACATGCATAAACATTTCCCGCGTAATGAATACCTGCGCTTATACTCGTGTTCTGCGGGGAAAGTGGTTGTCCGCCGAGATTCCGCGGATACCAGATACTAAACGCTACTTTTTTAATAATCTCTCCCGCCATGGTGTGGAAATGTTTTGAGACATTTGAGTGGCAAGAAATGGTTTTACTGTACCACGAGTGTACAACGTTTTTTTTCCATCCGCATACGTGTGAACATCACATATTCGAGCATCAACATCGCTAGACAGCACTAATCCCTTGTCGAAAGGATGTAATACGATGTTTCATAATAATTCGTTTCAAAGGAGGAGGGCGTCTCTTCTTTACAAATCGTTACAGAGTTGTTAAATGTGTTGTAATAAGAAATGTTTTCAAAGTCAATTCCAAACCAAAACACAATAGTGAACAAGCCAATAAACGCAAGAAATAAGAATCAAAACGATGCAACGAGAAAAGTATGAACTATAAAATTTAAAAAAAAGCAAATACAAAAAGTGGGGTTTGTGAGTTTAATACAATTTTTTAGATCCAACACAATAATATAGCTATTTTGCTTTTTAATAAAATAACATTTTATAGTAAAATAACATGGGGGTGCCCATGGCGCAGTGGTAGCGCAAGAAAACACCATGCCGTAGGTGTGGGATCGAATCCCGAGTCTGGCACCCCCCAGTATTACGAACGGCTGACCACCGGTCTATGATATTTACCGTCTTTCGGTCACAGTAACTCTCTACGGAGAGAGGCCTTGTCCCACTTGGGGATGTTGAGCCACATAAGAAGAATAAAATAACATAACTTGGAAATGGTTCATTTTAATATTTTGTTCATAAATATTGGCAGTGTGTTTTAAAAAAGAAATACATTTGCATTATGGTTTTGTCCTGGCACACCTATTTTTATGTTTTTCTAAGAGGTTATCTTAATTACAGGACTTGAGGTGTAAAAGTGAGATATCTAACCACGGAGTTATTTTACCAACTTTATTATTTAACCAACCATTTAGTTTTTAGTATTATTTTACTAAAAATCTGAAAAAAAATAACTGGACTTTTAAGTTTGCAACTAAAACCACAAATACTCCAAGTGACTTCCACCTAACTAAAAATGGAATTTTAAGACAAAAGTTTGTTCTCATTCGTGTAACCTGTGTCCATACACGAACTTCAGCATCAACGCCGGCATCAGGTAAGTGTACAATAAATTTACACAAATCTGGCCTGCCACAGGTCAGGTATCGTTTCCGAGTTTTGGACAGTTCAAATTTGCCAAATCCTTTCCGAAATGGGTTCGCTCTGATCGCATCGTGAGTAAGTATCGTCCCGGTCGACGCCACCATATCCGCTTTTCCCAGGCGTGTAGAGCGCGTGAAGAGCGGTGAAAAAAGTTGTGACTAACCATTCCCGGGAGACCGTTCTCGGGGTACGACAAAGGGCCATCTCAGGTGCTGGTCGAAAAGCATAAAAGATCAATTTGCCTAAAAGCGCCAGCGGGCTGCCTCGTTCACGTTCGGGACGATGCAGCGCCGTGTGAAGTTTCGTTGGACAAACTTTCGCCCAAAACCGTCCGACCGACCGTCGTCTTTGGGGATCGACCCACCGACTGCCGGGTGGAGGTGAAGGGGAAAATTAACATTCCGGCTAATTTAATTACAAACTCGGCGTAAGTGAGTGAACCGAAAGCTCAGGCTCCTATTATGCTTTTCCGGTGGAAAGATATAAACACACATACACCTGAAAGGCAGGGTAGGATGAATTGCACCTGGAGCCTCCGTTAAGGTTGTTAGAAGGTTTCGGAAACAACAAACAGTAAAGTCATGTGGGTTTTTGGAGGAAATTCCTATGAACTTACCGACCTACCGGAACCATCGATGTTAGCTTTTTGTTTGTACTTATCATAGTTCATGAAGAATCTGTTGGTCAGTTAGGCCTGGTTAGGTTTTCTGATACGATGGACATGGCCGTAAAGATTTTTGACTCAGGTGACACAAACTCGGAAAAGAGCTGCAAGATGGTCTCGTTGTTGACGGACAGGATCCACATCAGCATGGCATTAAAAACCTTATGGATGTTGTTGAAGCCTCTGACCAACCTTTTCTCATGACGTACACGAGCAAACAGATCGTTCTATCGTTTCGGGCGCTACTAACGCTCTATTAATGTACCAGGAGTAGTACCAGTCGCTGAAAGCGTGCTCTGTGGAGGCCTGTTCGTAAAATCTGTTTCAACTCAAATCCGGCACACGAGACAAACTGGCAGAGCGACCCGCATCACTTCGCGTTCCGTCGCGGAGTGGAAAACTTTCCCGTATCGTAATTAATAAATGATTATTCATGGCATTACGTTAGGGATGGAGTGGGGAAACAACTCGTGCCCTTCGCGCTTCTGTAGGCGTAGATTGGTCCCAGTTGGGGGAGTGTGTTAGCGAAAATGGGTGAAACCATAAGCAGTAGAAAGTTTCAACATCATGCATGATGGCTGGTAATTCGCTTAAATTGTTGATGCTAAATCTGTTGCCCCGTGTTGGAAAGCCTAAGGGAAGCTTTGACAGTTTTAAAGGGAAGGCTGCAAATTGCAGAGTTCAAATAATGAATATTGATTAGTATTTATGTACTTATTTGTTGTATCAAATGTACAAAAATGCAGTGAAAATCTGCTAAATTGCTTAATACTATTAGAAATACATTAAAACCATCTCAAAATTGCCGAACAGAGGAAAACTGCAACCTTTTATTGTTGACAATTTGTATAATTGTCCATAAACAGTTACAAACCGTTAATTTTAAAGAAATTTTTGCAAATAATGCGAGCATACGGAAGATATCATCCAATGAATTACGTTGCAATCTCTTATTTGTTTATCAGCAGCGTACCAGAATAAAAGATTCTATTAAATTTATGAAATTATCATACACTATATTCCAGGGAAAGTGACATGTAAATTACATGTACATATTTTACTTTGAACTTTTTTGATACCTCCTTTTATTGAATAGAGATTTCAAACTAATCAAAGCACGATTTATTTTAGATATTTATGCTATATAACATATTTTAATCTGATCATTTTTGCACATTACCGATGTCCATCAAATGGGAACATATGAAAACAATATTTCAGTGTGTTTGTTAAGACAAGTAATTGGTGTAGATATGAAGATTGCACTAAAACATAATCCTCTAGTAATCGTTTACTTTACTACTTAGATCTCCCCTATCAACCATCCAAATTCCTCATCCACCAGCAAGACAGCGTGTGTTCGATCCCTGCGGCAAATTTAATTTAAACTCAAAATTGACGACAATTCTCGGCCACCTGACCCGAAGGCCAGCTCATATTCGCATTCGAACTATAAATTTGTCTGCGAATTAAATTTCATTCGAATTTATGGTCACATTGGAAATTATTATAATTGCACCACGACTGCGTACGCACAATTATCATCGGGGCGGGCGAATGTCTGGAGGCGACCTTAACTTTTCCGCCAACGATGGGCATATTTGCATTCGCCCGAGGTTCATGTGGTCTCGCGCAGTGGCGCAAAGTTTTGGCCCCGAGCAACCTTTTGCCGGTGTGGCAGATGTGACCGTGAAAAACCGCAGGCGAAACACCCTTACGCGCGACACCCTTAAACCGAGTAGCATTGCAGCAGTTGGAGTTTGTTAAAACTTTCCTTCTCGTTTGGGAGCGCAAGAGCAGGTGGCAATGTTCATTCAAGGTTTAAATTTGGTGGGCGAAGTTTTCCTCCCTAAGAGTTACTTATTTGATTTGAATGCGTTGTTTGTAAGGAAAAACTTGTTCATAGTTTGAAAATTATAAGGACGTGTTGCTCAAATGAATTTAATCAACAACATTATTTCTTACAATCTTTGTTATGTTCATTAATCCAAATAAATTCGTTTTAATTTGTTCTCCTTCTCTATTCAAAATTATTTCTTATAGTCTTTGTTATTTTAATTAATTTATAAAATACAAATAAACCCGTTTTTGATTGTTTTTCTTAACTATTTCAAATATTTTTAAGTCGATGAAATGATACCCAAAATTGCTTGCTGCCAGGACGCAATAGGATTGAGAAGACTTAATGCAAAAATAACTTCTACCGAGGCGTGTGTCTGAGTGCAAATCTTTATGTGTTTTCCTTTCGCCGGGAGTCCCCAGTTCAAAAGTGAAAGTTTACGCTAATGCGTCGCATTTGTCTACGAATTTTCCCAAACTCCCCAGGAAGGTTAAAAATAACGAAATGGCAGTCGAGAAGAATGTAAACGGATTTTAATGGATTAGTGAGGAGGCGAACATAAGGATGTGTTTTTGTTCATGTCGGCAGTTTTCATTGGAACGGAGCATACTAAATAACGTTGGTTAAGTAGATAAGATTAAAATGAAGAATGATTATCTTCGGTAGAATTTATAAAACAATAAGAATAAAACAACGCTTAGGAAAATGAGTCAAACACAGTAGACACTATAATTAAAGAACTTTTAAAAATTGTAATGTAAAGAAAATAATACTATCTTTTGGACCATTGGTTATTCAACTCACGTGTGCCTAATTTAAGAAAAGAAAACGAGTTTCACTCCAAACAAAGATCACAAGTAATTAACAAATGAGTTTGAGTCTCGCGTTGTCCTTCTCCTGATGAGATCGATCTCTTCAAAGAAACGGGCAACTTATGGAAACGGTTGAAAGAAACAACTCCTTTGGACTCCGATTGACGACATGGCCCTTTTGTTCCGGTCGGCACGAGTCAATCAGCTCACCGACCCGACGAGCCCGGTTGGGGTTAATAAAATGAAATTACAACCACAACAGCAAATTACGTCCCGGGTGCTTTCAATCCGGGCAAATGAGCAGATTTTGGCAAATATTTACCCTCGCCATGCTGGGCCCGCCATCGTCATTGGGTGTGTCGATGTGGGATGGTTTTTCTTTTCTCCCTTTTCCATTTTTCCTCGTGTCGTAGGGCTTTCAGTGACATCGAAGTATGGGAATGGGATCGGTAAATCTTTTCGGACACTCGAACCTGGGCGGTCGGAAGAAGGCGAGTATCGGGCAAGCTGGTGACGTACTCGTCAAAGTCAACATCATCATCACCATCGTCGACGACGTCTCATCAACCTCGTCACGGACCTCGAACACTCCTAGAGTCGAACGGTGTAGGGAGTGTTTTCTTTTTCGTTCGCCCTTCATCGTCCACCATCGAGCCCGAATCTCGACTCTTCATAGAAGCTCCATCGTGTCCTTCGATGGATGGAAGCCACCGTTGCATATTAAGTGGATCCATCGTCGCAATAACGATTGCAAAGTGAGGAGAGTTGGGTTGACACGGAGGGAAAAGAATGGAAAAACCTACAACACACACACTTACTACACACACACACGTACACACTCACCGGTTTGGAGTGATTGAAAGTTTTGCTTTCATTTCCCTCCGCGGAAGGACGAAGTGTAACCATTGCGGCGCAACGAAACGAAGCACTCCGTCGTCACTTCACGGTTTCGAGGCCACCGGGCGAACATACGACGGTGGGCTGGCGTGTCTGTAGCTAATAAAATCGGTTTGCAAATATTGAAAGAATAACCGCTCCGAAATGTAACCCAAACGGATCATGAAGCCGTCTTGTGCGCCCTTCATCGTCTAATGGAAGACAGCTCTTCACTGGGAATGTGAAATGCGATCGAAAATATACTGTCAAGTTTTCGGAATATAGTATTACAGAATCTTTTGAGAAAACCAGTCTTAGGTTGGTAAAAAATTGCAAGACTTCATTTTTCAATAATTATTCATTTTAACAAACCAAATCACATTTCCACTACGTGGGTCTATTTGATTTTAAAATTAATAACCTCAAGAATAAAACTTGCAACGGCATGATTTTACTTCAACAAATATATGGTATTGACGTTGCCATTTATGTTTTGTAAGAAATTAAGGAATTATCAAGTAGAAAGGGAATCATAAGGTTACGAAAAAGGTAAGTTTTTATCATCTTCTTCTATATATATAAAACTCAACGTTGTCTGTATATAAATATGTATATATATATGTATGTGCTCGCATCACGCAAAATCTACAGGGCCGATTCACACCAAACTTGGCTGGAAGGTAGCTAATTTTCCAGGGATGAGTTATTTGAAATTTGTTTGTTGATATCATCATACCTCCTCACACCTTCCGAACACCTTTCCGCTAAAATTAATGAAAAACAATTATTACTCTGCGATTATTAAACGAATTTACACAAAAATTGGTAAAAATACTACTTACATAGTAACAAAGTATGGGTCAAAATTTCATCCATATAGGGGAAGGGGAAGGGGGGCTGTTACAATACTCCCTACCTCAAAAATGGTAAAAATACAATATGGGTACCATTTTCGCATTATTTGTGGTCACTAAATCGAATGGCCGCACTCTTAAAGTTCAATCTGAGCCCAATTTCCGCCTACCCTCCTCCTCTTCAGCAAAACATAGCATCGCTCAGAACGAAAAGCGATAATTATTATCACGTGTACGCAACAGCTTTACGCTTAATCTACGGGGTCGATTCACACCAAACTTGGCTGAAAGGTAGCTGTTTTCCAAAGATGAGTTATTTGAACTTCATTTGTTGATATCATCATACCTCCTCACACCTTCCGAACACCTTCCCTTTAATATTAATGAAAAATAATTACAGCTAAACAATTATTGAACGGATTTTCACAAAACTTGATACACATACTGCTGACAAAGGGACATAGCATGGTAAAAAATTTCATCTAACTAGGAGAAGGGGAATGGGGGGCTATCACACTACCCCCTTCCTCAAAATTGGTAGAAACGCAATATAGGTATCGATTTCGTAGTATCTTAAGTCGCTAAACCCATTGGCCAGATTCTTTATGTTCAATCTTAGCCCATACTCCTCCTACTCTCTCCCATACAACAC